>CAWWDY010002427.1:0-132429 GCA_963942605.1 Poecilus cupreus
TAGTTCAAAACAGCGTTTTTCTATGTTTTTGCAAGTTTAAAACAGCAATTTTATCGTAATTTCTCATAAATCGCCGTTTCGCACGGAAGAAACATGAATTTGTCAGTTTGAAAAGTTGAAAACAGCGTTTTTCAATGTTTTTGCAAGTTTAAAACAGCAATTTTATCGTGATTTCATAAAAATCCACCGTTTCCAACGTAAGAAACATGAATTTATCAGTTTGAATAGTTCAAAACAGCGTTTTTCTATGTTTTTGCAAGTTTAAAACAGCAATTTTATCGTGATTTCACAAAAATCCACCGTTTCGAACGTAAGAAACATGAATTTATCAGTTTGAATAGTTGAAAACAGCGTTTTTCTATGTTTTTGCAAGTTTAAAACAGCAATTTTATCGTCATTTCTCATAAATCGCCGTTTCGCACGAAAGAAACATGAATTTGTCAGTTTGAATAGTTCAAAACAGCGTTTTTCTATGTTTTTGCAAGTTTAAAACAGCAATTTTATCGTCATTTCTCATAAATCGCCGTTTCACACGAAAGAAACATGAATTTGTCAGTTTGAATAGTTCAAAACAGCGTTTTTCTATGTTTTTGCAAGTTTAAAACAGCAATTTTATCGTCATTTATCATAAATCGCCGTTTCGCACGAAAGAAACATGAATTTGTCAATTTGAGTAGTTCAAAATAGTGTTTTTCTATGTTTTTGCAAGTTTAAAACAGCAATTTTATCGTCATTTCTCATAAATCGCCGTTTCACACGAAAGAAACATGAATTTGTCATTTTGAATAGTTCAAAACAGCGTTTTTCTATGTTTTTGCAAGTTTAAAACAGCAATTTTATCGTGATTTCACAAAAATCCACCGTTTGGAACGTAAGAAACATGAATTTATCAGTTTGAATAGTTGAAAACAGCGTTTTCTATGTTTTTGCAAGTTTAAAACAGCAATTTTATCGTCATTTCTCATAAATCGCCGTTTCTCACGAAAGAAACATGAATTTGTCAGTTTGAATAGTTCAAAACAGCGTTTTTCTATGTTTTTGCAAGTTTAAAACAGCAATTTTATCGTCATTTCTCATAAATCGCCGTTTCACACGTAAGAAACATGAATTTGTCAGTTTGAATAGTTCAAACAGCGTTTTTCTATGTTTTTGCAAGTTTAAAACAGCAATTTTATCGTCATTTCTCATAAATCGCCGTTTCACACGAAAGAAACATGAATTTGTCAGTTTGAATAGTTCAAAACAGCGTTTTTCTATGTTTTTGCAAGTTTATAACAGCAATTTTATAGTAATTTCTCATAAATCGCCGTTTCGCACGGAAGAAACATGAATTTGTCAGTTTTAATAGTTCAAAACAGCGTTTTTCTATGTTTTTGCAAGTTTAAAACAGCAATTTTATAGTCATTTCTCATAAATCGCCGTTTCACACGAAAGAAACATGAATTTGTCAGTTTGAATAGTTCAAAACAGCGTTTTTCTATGTTTTTGCAAGTTTAAAACAGCAATTTTATCGTAATTTCTCATAAATCGCCGTTTCGCACGGAAGAAACATAAATTTGTCAGTTTGAAAAGTTGAAAACAGCGTTTTTCAATGTTTTTGCAAGTTTAAAACAGCAATTTTATCGTGATTTCATAAAAATCCACCGTTTCCAACGTAAGAAACATGAATTTATCAGTTTGAATAGTTCAAAACAGCGTTTTTCTATGTTTTTGCAAGTTTAAAACAGCAATTTTATCGTGATTTCACAAAAATCCACCGTTTCGAACGTAAGAAACATGAATTTATCAGTTTGAATAGTTAAAAACAGCGTTTTTCTATGTTTTTGCAAGTTTAAAACAGCAATTTTATCGTCATTTCTCATAAATCGCCGTTTCGCACGAAAGAAACATGAATTTGTCAGTTTGAATAGTTCAAAACAGCGTTTTTCTATGTTTTTGCAAGTTTAAAACAGCAATTTTATCGTCATTTCTCATAAATCGCCGTTTCACACGAAAGAAACATGAATTTGTCAGTTTGAATAGTTCAAAACAGCGTTTTTCTATGTTTTTGCAAGTTTAAAACAGCAATTTTATCGTCATTTATCATAAATCGCCGTTTCGCACGAAAGAAACATGAATTTGTCAGTTTGAGTAGTTCAAAACAGTGTTTTTCTATGTTTTTGCAAGTTTAAAACAGCAATTTTATCGTCATTTCTAATAAATCGCCGTTTCACACGAAAGAAACATGAATTTGTCATTTTGAATAGTTCAAAACAGCGTTTTTCTATGTTTTTGCAAGTTTAAAACAGCAATTTTATCGTGATTTCACAAAAATCCACCGTTTGGAACGTAAGAAACATAAATTTATCAGTTTGAATAGTTGAAAACAGCGTTTTTCTATGTTTTTGCAAGTTTAAAACAGCAATTTTATCGTCATTTCTCATAAATCGCCGTTTCGCACGAAAGAAACATGAATTTGTCAGTTTGAATAGTTCAAAACAGCGTTTTTCTATGTTTTGCAAGTTTAAAACAGCAATTTTATCGTCATTTCTCATAAATCGCCGTTTCGCACGTAAGAAACATGAATTTGTCAGTTTGAATAGTTCAAAACAGCGTTTTTCTATGTTTTTGCAAGCTTAAAACAGCAATTTTATCATCATTTCTCATAAATCGCCGTTTCACACGAAAGAAACATGAATTTGTCAGTTTGAATAGTTCAAAACAGCGTTTTTCTATGTTTTTGCAAGTTTAAAACAGCAATTTTATCGTCATTTATCATAAATCGCCGTTTCGCACGAAAGAAACATGAATTTGTCAGTTTGAATAGTTCAAAACAGCGTTTTTATATGTTTTTGCAAGTTTAAAACAGCAATTTTATCGTCATTTCTCATAAATCGCCGTTTCACACGAAAGAAACATGAATTTGTCAGTTTGAATAGTTCAAAACAGCGTTTTTCTATGTTTTTGCAAGTTTAAAACAGCAATTTTATCGTCATTTATCATAAATCGCCGTTTCGCCCGAAAGAAACATGAATTTGTCAGTTTGAGTAGTTCAAAATAGTGTTTTTCTATGTTTTTGCAAGTTTAAAACAGCAATTTTATCGTCATTTCTCATAAATCGCCGTTTCACACGAAAGAAACATGAATTTGTCATTTTGAATAGTCAAAACAGCGTTTTTCTATGTTTTTGCAAGTTTAAAACAGCAATTTTATCGTGATTTCACAAAAATCCACCGTTTGGAACGTAAGAAACATGAATTTATCAGTTTGAATAGTTGAAAACAGCGTTTTTCTATGTTTTTGCAAGTTTAAAACAGCAATTTTATCGTCATTTCTCATAAATCGCCGTTTCTCACGAAAGAAACATGAATTTGTCAGTTTGAATAGTTCAAAACAGCGTTTTTCTATGTTTTTGCAAGTTTAAAACAGCAATTTTATCGTCATTTCTCATAAATCGCCGTTTCACACGTAAGAAACATGAATTTGTCAGTTTGAATAGTTCAAAACAGCGTTTTTCTATGTTTTTGCAAGTTTAAAACAGCAATTTTATCGTCATTTCTCATAAATCGCCGTTTCACACGAAAGAAACATGAATTTGTCAGTTTGAATAGTTCAAAACAGCGTTTTTTCTATGTTTTGCAAGTTTATAACAGCAATTTTATAGTAATTTCTCATAAATCGCCGTTTCGCACGGAAGAAACATGAATTTGTCAGTTTTAATAGTTCAAAACAGCGTTTTTCTATGTTTTTGCAAGTTTAAAACAGCAATTTTATCGTCATTTCTCATAAATCGCCGTTTCACACGAAAGAAACATGAATTTGTCAGTTTGAATAGTTCAAAACAGCGTTTTTCTATGTTTTTGCAAGTTTAAAACAGCAATTTTATCGTAATTTCTCATAAATCGCCGTTTCGCACGGAAGAAACATGAATTTGTCAGTTTGAAAAGTTGAAAACAGCGTTTTTCAATGTTTTTGCAAGTTTAAAACAGCAATTTTATCGTGATTTCATAAAAATCCACCGTTTCCAACGTAAGAAACATGAATTTATCAGTTTGAATAGTTCAAAACAGCGTTTTTCTATGTTTTTGCAAGTTTAAAACAGCAATTTTATCGTGATTTCACAAAAATCCACCGTTTTGAACGTAAGAAACATGAATTTATCAGTTTGAATAGTTGAAAACAGCGTTTTTCTATGTTTTTGCAAGTTTAAAACAGCAATTTTATCGTCATTTCTCATAAATCGCCGTTTCGCACGAAAGAAACATGAATTTGTCAGTTTGAATAGTTCAAAACAGCGTTTTTCTATGTTTTTGCAAGTTTAAAACAGCAATTTTATCGTCATTTCTCATAAATCGCCGTTTCACACGAAAGAAACATGAATTTGTCAGTTTGAATAGTTCAAAACAGCGTTTTTCTATGTTTTTGCAAGTTTAAAACAGCAATTTATCGTCATTTATCATAAATCGCCGTTTCGCACGAAAGAAACATGAATTTGTCAGTTTGAGTAGTTCAAAACAGTGTTTTTCTATGTTTTTGCAAGTTTAAAACAGCAATTTTATCGTCATTTCTCATAAATCGACGTTTCACACGAAAGAAACATGAATTTGTCATTTTGAATAGTTCAAAACAGCGTTTTTCTATGTTTTTGCAAGTTTAAAACAGCAATTTTATCGTGATTTCACAAAAATCCACCGTTTGGAACGTAAGAAACATGAATTTATCAGTTTGAATAGTTGAAAACAGCGTTTTTCTATGTTTTTGCAAGTTTAAAACAGCAATTTTATCGTCATTTCTCATAAATCGCCGTTTCGCACGTAAGAAACATGAATTTGTCAGTTTGAATAGTTCAAAACAGCGTTTTTCTATGTTTTTGCAAGCTTAAAACAGCAATTTTATAGTCATTTCTCATAAATCGCCGTTTCACACGAAAGAAACATGAATTTGTCAGTTTGAATAGTTCAAAACAGCGTTTTTCTATGTTTTTGCAAGTTTAAAACAGCAATTTTATCGTCATTTCTCATAAATCGCCGTTTCACACGAAAGACACATGAATTTGTCAGTTTGAATAGTTCAAAACAGCGTTTTTCTATGTTTTTGCAAGTTTAAAACAGCAATTTTAACGTCATTTCTCATAAATCGCCGTTTCACACGAAAAAAACATGAATTTGTCAGTTTGAATAGGCAAAACAGCGTTTAACCTATGTTTTTGCAAGTTAAAACAGCAATTTTATCGTCATTTCTCATAAATCACCGTTTCGCACGAAATAAACATGAATTTGTCAGTTTGAATAGTTCAAAACAGCGTTTTTCTATGTTTTTGTAAGTTTAAAACAGCAATTTTATCGTCATTTCTCATAAATCGCCGTTTCACATGAAAAAAACATGAATTTGTCCGTTTGAATAGTTCAAAACAGCGTTTTTCTATGTTTTTGCAAGTTTAAAACAGCAATTTTATCGTCATTTCTCATAAATCGCCGTTTCACACGAAAGAAACATGAATTTGCCAGTTTGAATAGTTCAAAACAGCGTTTTTCTATTTTTTTGCAGTTTAAAACAGCAATTTTATCGTAATTTCTCATAAATCGCCGTTTCGCACGGAAGAAACATGAATTTGTCAGTTTGAATAGTTGAAAACAGCGTTTTTCAATGTTTTTGCAAGTATAAAACAGCAATTTTATCGTGATTTCACAAAAATCCACCGTTTCCAACGTAAGAAACATGAATTTATCAGTTTGAATAGTTCAAAACAGCGTTTTTCTATGTTTTTGCAAGTTTAAAACAGCAATTTTATCGTGATTTCACAAAAATCCACCGTTTCGAACTTAAGAAACATGAATTTATCAGTTTGAATAGTTGAAAACAGCGTTTTTCTATGTTTTTGCAAGTTTAAAACTGCAATTTTATCGTCATTTCTCATAAATCGCCGTTTCGCACGAAAGAAACATGAATTTGTCAGTTTGAATAGTTCAAAACAGCGTTTTTCTATGTTTTTGCAAGTTTAAAACAGCAATTTTATCGTCATTTCTCATAAATCGCCGTTTCACACAAAAGAAACATGAATTTGTCAGTTTGAATAGTTCAAAAACAGCGTTTTTCTATGTTTTTGCAAGTTTAAAACAGCAATTTTATCGTCATTTATCATAAATCGCCGTTTCGCACGAAAGAAACATGAATTTGTCAGTTTGAGTATTTCAAAACAGCGTTTTTCTATGTTTTTGCAAGTTTAAAACAGCAATTTTATCGTCATTTCTCATAAATCGCCGTTTCACACGAAAGAAACATAAATTTTTCAGTTTGAATAGTTCAAAACAGCGTTTTTCTATGTTTTTGCAAGTTTAAAACAGCAATTTTATCGTAATTTCTCATAAATCGCCGTTTCGCACGGAAAAAACATGAATTTGTCAGTTTGAATAGTTGAAAACAGCGTTTTTCAATGTTTTTGCAAGTTTAAAACAGCAATTTTATCGTGATTTCACAAAAATCCACCGTTTGGAATGTAAGAAACATGAATTTATCAGTTTGAATAGTTGAAAACAGCGTTTTTTTATGTTTTTGCAAGTTTAAAACAGCAATTTTATCGTCATTTCTCATAAATCGCCGTTTCGCACGAAAGAAACAAGATTTGTCAGTTTGAGTAGTTCAAAACAGCGTTTTCTAAGTTTTTGCAAGTTTAAAACAGCAATTTTATCGTCATTTATCATAAATCGCCGTTTCGCACGAAAGAAACAAGAATTTGTCAGTTTGAGTAGTTCAAAACAGCGTTTTTCTATGTTTTTGCAAGTTTAAAACAGTAATTTTTTCGTCATTTCTCATAAATCGGCGTTTCACACGAAATAAGCATGAATTTGTCAGTTTGAATAGTTCAAAACAGCGTTTTTCAATGTTTTTGCAAGTTTAAAACAGCAATTTTATCGTGATTTCACAAAAATCCACCGTTTCCAACGTAAGAAACATGAATTTATCAGTTTGAATAGTTCAAAACAGCGTTTTTCTATGTTTTTGCAAGTTTAAAACAGCAATTTTATCGTGATTTCACAAAAATCCACCGTTTGGAACGTAAGAAACATGAATTTATCAGTTTGAATAGTTGAAAACAGCGTTTTTCTATGTTTTTGCAAGTTTAAAACAGCAATTTTATCGTCATTTCTCATAAATCGCCGTTTCTCACGAAAGAAACATGAATTTGTCAGTTTGAATAGTTCAAAACAGCGTTTTTCTATGTTTTAGCAAGTTTAAAACAGCAATTTTATCGTTATTTCTTATAAATCGCCGTTTCACACGTAAGAAACATGATTTTGTCAGTTTGAATAGTTCAAAACAGCGTTTTTCTATGTTTTTGCAAGTTTAAAACAGCAATTTTATCGTCATTTCTCATAAATCGCCGTTTCACACGAAAGAAACATGAATTTGTCAGTTTGAATAGTTCAAAACAGCGTTTTTCTATGTTTTTGCAAGTTTATAACAGCAATTTTATAGTAATTTCTCATCAATCGCCGTTTCGCACGGAAGAAACATGAATTTGTCAGTTTGAGTAGTTCAAAACAGCGTTTTTCTATGTTTTTGCAAGTTTAAAACAGCAATTTTATCGTCATTTCTCATAAATCGCCGTTTCACACGAAAGAAACATGAATTTGTCAGTTTGAATAGTTCAAAACAGCGTTTTTCTATGTTTTTGCAAGTTTAAAACAGCAATTTTATCGTAATTTCTCATAAATCGCCGTTTCGCACGGAAGAAACATGAATTTGTCAGTTTGAATAGTTGAAAACAGCGTTTTTCAATGTTTTTGCAAGTTTAAAACAGCAATTTTATCGTGATTTCACAAAAATCCACCGTTTCCAACGTAAGAAGCATGAATTTATCAGTTTGAATAGTTCAAAACAGCGTTTTTCTATGTTTTTGCAAGTTTAAAACAGCAATTTTATCGTGATTTCACAAAAATCCACCGTTTCGAACGTAAGAAACATGAATTTATCAGTTTGAATAGTTCAAAACAGCGTTTTTCTATGTTTTTGCAAGTTTAAAACAGCATTTTTATCGTAATTTCTCATAAATCGCCGTTTCGCACGGAAGAAACATGAATTTGTCAGTTTGAATAGTTGAAAACAGCGTTTTTCAATGTTTTTGCAAGTTTAAAACAGCAATTTTATCGTGATTTCACAAAAATCCACCGTTTGGAACGTAAGAAACATGAATTTATCAGTTTGAATAGTTGAAAACAGCGTTTTTCTATGTTTTTGCAAGTTTAAAACAGCAATTTTATCGTCATTTCTCATAAATCGCCGTTTCGCACGAAAGAAACATGAATTTGTCAGTTTGAATAGTTCAAAACAGCGTTTTTCTATGTTTTTGCAAGTTTAAAACAGCAATTTTATCGTCATTTCTCATAAATCGCCGTTTCACACGTAAGAAACATGAATTTGTCAGTTTGAATAGTTCAAAACAGCGTTTTTCTATGTTTTTGCAAGTTTAAAACAGCAATTTTATCGTCATTTCTCATAAATCGCCGTTTCGCACGGAAGAAACATGAATTTGTCAGTTTGAGTAGTTCAAAACAGCGTTTTTCTATGTTTTTGCAAGTTTAAAACAGCAATTTTATCGTCATTTCTCATAAATCGCCGTTTCACACGAAAGAAACATGAATTTGTCAGTTTGAATAGTTCAAAACAGCGTTTTTCTATGTTTTTGCAAGTTTAAAACAGCAATTTTATCGTAATTTCTCATAAATCGCCGTTTCGCACGGAAGAAACATGAATTTGTCAGTTTGAATAGTTGAAAACAGCGTTTTTCAATGTTTTTGCAAGTTTAAAACAGCAATTTTATCGTGATTTCACAAAAATCCACCGTTTCCAACGTAAGAAGTATGAATTTATCAGTTTGAATAGTTCAAAACAGCGTTTTTCTATGTTTTTGCAAGTTTAAAACAGCAATTTTATCGTGATTTCACAAAAATCCACCGTTTCGAACGTAAGAAACATGAATTTGTCAGTTTGAATAGTTCAAAACAGCGTTTTTCTATGTTTTTGCAAGTTTAAAACAGCAATTTTATCGTCATTTCTCATAAATCGCCGTTTCACACGAAAGAAACATGAATTTGTCAGTTTGAATACTTCAAAACAGCGTTTTTCTATGTTTTTGCAAGTTTAAAACAGCAATTTTATCGTCATTTATCAAAAATCGCCGTTTCGCACGAAAGAAACAAGAATTTGTCAGTTTGAGTAGTTTAAAACAGCGTTTTTCTATGTTTTTGCAAGTTTAAAACAGCAATTTTATCGTCATTTCTCATAAATCGCCGTTTCACACGAAAGAAACATGAATTTGTCAGTTTGAATAGTTCAAAACAGCGTTTTTCTATGTTTTTGCAAGTTTAAAACAGCAATTTTATCGTAATTTCTCATAAATCGCCGTTTCGCACGGAAGAAACATGAATTTGTCAGTTTGAATAGTTGAAAACCGCGTTTTTCAATGCTTTTGCAAGTTTAAAACAGCAATTTTATAGTGATTTCACAAAAATCCACCGTTTGGAACGTAAGAAACATGAATTTATCAGTTTGAATAGTTGAAAACAGCGTTTTTCTATGTTTTTGCAAGTTTAAAACAGCAATTTTATCGTCATTTCTCATAAATCGCCGTTTCGCACGAAAGAAACATGAATTTGTCAGTTTGAATAGTTCAAAACAGCGTTTTTCTATGTTTTTGCAAGTTTAAAACAGCAATTTTATCGTCATTTCTCATAAATCGCCGTTTCATACGTAAGAAACATGAATTTGTCAGTTTGAATAGTTCAAAACAGCGTTTTTCTATGTTTTTGCAAGTTTAAAACAGCAATTTTATCGTCATTTCTCATAAATCGCCGTTTCACACGAAAGAAACATGAATTTGTCAGTTTGAATAGTTCAAAACAGCGTTTTTCTATGTTTTTGCAAGTTTAAAACAGCAATTTTATCGTCATTTCTCATAAATCGCCGTTTCACACGTAAGAAACATGAATTTGTCAGTTTGAATAGTTCAAAACAGCGTTTTTCTATGTTTTTGCAAGGTTAAAACAGCAATTTTATCGTCATTTCTCATAAATCGCCGTTTCACACGAAAGAAACATGAATTTGTCAGTTTGAATAGTTCAAAACAGCGTTTTTCTATGTTTTTGCAAGTTTATAACAGCAATTTTATAGTAATTTCTCATAAATCGCCGTTTCGCACGGAAGAAACATGAATTTGTCAGTTTGAGTAGTTCAAAACAGCGTTTTTCTATGTTTTTGCAAGTTTAAAACAGCAATTTTATCGTCATTTATCATAAATCGCCGTTTCGCACGAAAGAAACATGAATTTGTCAGTTTGAATAGTTCAAAACAGCGTTTTTCTATGTTTTTGCAAGTTTAAAACAGCAATTTTATCGTCATTTCTCATAAATCGCCGTTTCATACGTAAGAAACATGAATTTGTCAGTTTGAATAGTTCAAAACAGCGTATTTCTATGTTTTTGCAAGTTTAAAACAGCAATTTTATCGTCATTTCTCATAAATCGCCGTTTCACACGAAAGAAACATGAATTTGTCCGTTTGAATAGTTCAAAACAGCGTTTTTCTATGTTTTTGCAAGTTTAAAACAGCAATTTTATCGTCATTTCTCATAAATCGCCGTTTCATACGTAAGAAACATGAATTTGTCAGTTTGAATAGTTCAAAACAGCGTTTTTCTATGTTTTTGCAAGTTTAAAACAGCAATTTTATCGTCATTTCTCATAAATCGCCGTTTCACACGAAAGAAACATGAATTTGTCAGTTTGAATAGTTCAAAACAGCGTTTTTCTATGTTTTTGCAAGTTTAAAACAGCAATTTTATCGTCATTTCTCATAAATCGCCGTTTCACACGTAAGAAACATGAATTTGTCAGTTTGAATAGTTCAAAACAGCGTTTTTCTATGTTTTTGCAAGGTTAAAACAGCAATTTTATCGTCATTTCTCATAAATCGCCGTTTCACACGAAAGAAACATGAATTTGTCAGTTTGAATAGTTCAAAACAGCGTTTTTCTATGTTTTTGCAAGTTTATAACAGCAATTTTATAGTAATTTCTCATAAATCGCCGTTTCGCACGGAAGAAACATGAATTTGTCAGTTTGAGTAGTTCAAAACAGCGTTTTTCTATGTTTTTGCAAGTTTAAAACAGCAATTTTATCGTCATTTCTCATAAATCGCCGTTTCACACGAAAGAAACATGAATTTGTCAGTTTGAATAGTTCAAAACAGCGTTTTTCTATGTTTTTGCAAGTTTATAACAGCAATTTTATAGTAATTTCTCATAAATCGCCGTTTCGCACGGAAGAAACATGAATTTGTCAGTTTGAGTAGTTCAAAACAGCGTTTTTCTATGTTTTTGCAAGTTTAAAACAGCAATTTTATCGTCATTTATCATAAATCGCGGTTTCGCACGAAAGAAACATGAATTTGTCAGTTTGAGTAGTTCAAAACAGCGTTTTTCTATGTTTAAGCAAGTTTAAAACAGCAATTTTATCGTCATTTCTCATAAATCGCCGTTTCACACGAAAGAAATATGAATTTGTCAGTTTGAATAGTTGAAAACAGCGTTTTTCAATGTTTTTGCAAGTTTAAAACAGCAATTTTTTCGTGATTTCACAAAAATCCACCGTTTGGAACGTAAGAAACATGAATTTATCAGTTTGAATAGTTGAAAACAGCGTTCTTCTATGTTTTTGCAAGTTTAAAACAGCAATTTTATCGTCATTTCTCATAAATCGCCGTTTCTCACGAAAGAAACATGAATTTGTCAGTTTGAATAGTTCAAAACAGCGTTTTTCTATGTTTTTGCAAGTTTAAAACAGCAATTTTATCGTGATTTCACAAAAATCCACCGTTTCGAACGTAAGAAACATGAATTTATCAGTTTGAATAGTTCAAAACAGCGTTTTTCTATGTTTTTGCAAGTTTAAAACAGCAATTTTATCGTGATTTCACAAAAATCCACCGTTTCCAACGTAAGAAACATGAATTTATTAGTTTGAATAGTTGAAAACAGCGTTTTTCTATGTTTTTGCAAGTTTAAAACAGCAATTTTATCGTCATTTCTCATAAATCGCCGTTTCGCACGAAAGAAACATGAATTTGTCAGTTTGAATAGTTCAAAACAGCGTTTTTCTATGTTTTTGCAAGTTTAAAACAGCAATTTTATCGTCATTTCTCATAAATCGCCGTTTCACACGAAAGAAACATGAATTTGTCAGTTTGAATACTTCAAAACAGCGTTTTTCTATGTTTTTGCAAGTTTAAAACAGCAATTTTATCGTCATTTATCATAAATCGCCGTTTCGCACGAAAGAAACAAGAATTTGTCAGTTTGAGTAGTTCAAAACAGCGTTTTCTATGTTTTTGCAAGTTTAAAACAGCAATTTTATCGTCATTTCTCATAAATCGCCGTTTCACACGAAAGAAACATGAATTTGTCAGTTTGAATAGTTCAAAACAGCGTTTTTCTATGTTTTAGCAAGTTTAAAACAGCAATTTTATCGTTATTTCTTATAAATCGCCGTTTCACACGTAAGAAACATGATTTTGTCAGTTTGAATAGTTCAAAACAGCGTTTTTCTATGTTTTTGCAAGTTTAAAACAGCAATTTTATCGTCATTTCTCATAAATCGCCGTTTCACACGAAAGAAACATGAATTTGTCAGTTTGAATAGTTCAAAACAGCGTTTTTCTATGTTTTTGCAAGTTTATAACAACAATTTTATAGTAATTTCTCATCAATCGCCGTTTCGCACGGAAGAAACATGAATTTGTCAGTTTGAGTAGTTCAAAACAGCGTTTTTCTATGTTTTTGCAAGTTTAAAACAGCAATTTTATCGTCATTTCTCATAAATCGCCGTTTCACACGGAAGAAACATGAATTTGTCAGTTTGAATAGTTCAAAACAGCGTTTTTCTATGTTTTTGCAAGTTTAAAACAGCAATTTTATCGTAATTTCTCATAAATCGCCGTTTCGCACGGAAGAAACATGAATTTGTCAGTTTGAATAGTTGAAAACAGCGTTTTTCAATGTTTTTGCAAGTTTAAAACAGCAATTTTATCGTGATTTCACAAAAATCCACCGTTTCCAACGTAAGAAGCATGTATTTATCAGTTTGAATAGTTCAAAACAGCGTTTTTCTATGTTTTTGCAAGTTTAAAACAGCAATTTTATCGTGATTTCACAAAAATCCACCGTTTCGAACGTAAGAAACATGAATTTATCAGTTTGAATAGTTCAAAACAGCGTTTTTCTATGTTTTTGCAAGTTTAAAACAGCATTTTTATCGTAATTTCTCATAAATCGCCGTTTCGCACGGAAGAAACATGAATTTGTCAGTTTGAATAGTTGAAAACAGCGTTTTTCAATGTTTTTGCAAGTTTAAAACAGCAATTTTATCGTGATTTCACAAAAATCCACCGTTTGGAACGTAAGAAACATGAATTTATCAGTTTGAATAGTTGAAAACAGCGTTTTTCTATGTTTTTGCAAGTTTAAAACAGCAATTTTATCGTCATTTATCATAAATCGCCGTTTCGCACGAAAGAAACAAGAATTTGTCAGTTTGAGTAGTTTAAAACAGCGTTTTTCTATGTTTTTGCAAGTTTAAAACAGCAATTTTATCGTCATTTATCATAAATCGCCGTTTCGCACGAAAGAAACAAGAATTTGTCAGTTTGAGTAGTTTAAAACAGCGTTTTTCTATGTTTTTGCAAGTTTAAAACAGCAATTTTATCGTAATTTCTCATAAATCGCCGTTTCGCACGGAAGAAACATGAATTTGTCAGTTTGAATAGTTGAAAACCGCGTTTTTCAATGCTTTTGCAAGTTTAAAACAGCAATTTTATAGTGATTTCACAAAAATCCACCGTTTGGAACGTAAGAAACATGAATTTATCAGTTTGAATAGTTGAAAACAGCGTTTTTCTATGTTTTTGCAAGTTTAAAACAGCAATTTTATCGTCATTTCTCATAAATCGCCGTTTCGCACGAAAGAAACATGAATTTGTCAGTTTGAATAGTTCAAAACAGCGTTTTTCTATGTTTTTGCAAGTTTAAAACAGCAATTTTATCGTCATTTCTCATAAATCGCCGTTTCACACGTAAGAAACATGAATTTGTCAGTTTGAATAGTTCAAAACAGCGTTTTTCTATGTTTTTGCAAGTTTAAAACAGCAATTTTATCGTCATTTCTCATAAATCGCCGTTTCACACGAAAGAAACATGAATTTGTCAGTTTGAATAGTTCAAAACAGCGTTTTTCTATGTTTTTGCAAGTTTAAAACAGCAATTTTATCGTCATTTCTCATAAATCGCCGTTTCACACGTAAGAAACATGAATTTGTCAGTTTGAATAGTTCAAAACAGCGTTTTTCTATGTTTTTGCAAGTTTAAAACAGCAATTTTATCGTCATTTCTCATAAATCGCCGTTTCACACAAAAGAAACATGAATTTGTCAGTTTGAATAGTTCAAAACAGCGTTTTTCTATGTTTTTGCAAGTTTAAAACAGCAATTTTATCGTCATTTCTCATAAATCGCCGTTTCACACGAAAGAAACATGAATTTGTCAGTTTGAATAGTTCAAAACAGCGTTTTTCTATGTTTTTGCAAGTTTAAAACAGCAATTTTATCGTCATTTCTCATAAATCGCCGTTTCACACGAAAGAAACATGAATTTGTCAGTTTGAATAGTTCAAAACAGCGTTTTTCTATGTTTTTGCAAGTTTAAAACAGCAATTTTATCGTCATTTCTCATAAATCGCCGTTTCACACGTAAGAAACATGAATTTGTCAGTTTGAATAGTTCAAAACAGCGTTTTTCTATGTTTTTGCAAGTTTAAAACAGCAATTTTATCGTCATTTCTCATAAATCGCCGTTTCACACAAAAGAAACATGAATTTGTCAGTTTGAATAGTTCAAAACAGCGTTTTTCTATGTTTTTGCAAGTTTAAAACAGCAATTTTATCGTCATTTCTCATAAATCGCCGTTTCACACGAAAGAAACATGAATTTGTCAGTTTGAATAGTTCAAAACAGCGTTTTTCTATGTTTTTGCAAGTTTAAAACAGCAATTTTATCGTCATTTCTCATAAATCGCCGTTTCACACGAAAGAAACATGAATTTGTCAGTTTGAATAGTTCAAAACAGCGTTTTTCTATGTTTTTGCAAGTTTAAAACAGCAATTTTATCGTCATTTCTCATAAATCGCCGTTTCACACAAAAGAAACATGAATTTGTCAGTTTGAATAGTTCAAAACAGCGTTTTTCTATGTTTTTGCAAGTTTAAAACAGCAATTTTATCGTCATTTCTCATAAATCGCCGTTTCACACGAAAGAAACATGAATTTGTCAGTTTGAATAGTTCAAAACAGCGTTTTTCTATGTTTTTGCAAGTTTAAAACAGCAATTTTATCGTCATTTCTCATAAATCGCCGTTTCACACGAAAGAAACATGAATTTGTCAGTTTGAATAGTTCAAAACAGCGTTTTTCTATGTTTTTGCAAGTTTAAAACAGCAATTTTATCGTCATTTCTCATAAATCGCCGTTTCACACGTAAGAAACATGAATTTGTCAGTTTGAATAGTTCAAAACAGCGTTTTTCTATGTTTTTGCAAGTTTAAAACAGCAATTTTATCGTCATTTCTCATAAATCGCCGTTTCACACAAAAGAAACATGAATTTGTCAGTTTGAATAGTTCAAAACAGCGTTTTTCTATGTTTTTGCAAGTTTAAAACAGCAATTTTATCGTCATTTCTCATAAATCGCCGTTTCACACGAAAGAAACATGAATTTGTCAGTTTGAATAGTTCAAAACAGCGTTTTTCTATGTTTTTGCAAGTTTAAAACAGCAATTTTATCGTCATTTCTCATAAATCGCCGTTTCACACGTAAGAAACATGAATTTGTCAGTTTGAATAGTTCAAAACAGCGTTTTTCTATGTTTTTGCAAGTTTAAAACAGCAATTTTATCGTCATTTCTCATAAATCGCCGTTTCACACAAAAGAAACATGAATTTGTCAGTTTGAATAGTTCAAAACAGCGTTTTTCTATGTTTTTGCAAGTTTATAACAGCAATTTTATAGTAATTTCTCATAAATCGCCGTTTCGCACGGAAGAAACATGAATTTGTCAGTTTGAGTAGTTCAAAACAGCGTTTTTCTATGTTTTTGCAAGTTTAAAACAGCAATTTTATCGTCATTTCTCATAAATCGCCGTTTCACACGAAAGAAACATGAATTTGTCAGTTTGAATAGTTCAAAACAGCGTTTTTCTATGTTTTTGCAAGTTTATAACAGCAATTTTATAGTAATTTCTCATAAATCGCCGTTTCGCACGGAAGAAACATGAATTTGTCAGTTTGAGTAGTTCAAAACAGCGTTTTTCTATGTTTTTGCAAGTTTAAAACAGCAATTTTATCGTCATTTATCATAAATCGCCGTTTCGCACGAAAGAAACATGAATTTGTCAGTTTGAGTAGTTCAAAACAGCGTTTTTCTATGTTTAAGCAAGTTTAAAACAGCAATTTTATCGTCATTTCTCATAAATCGCCGTTTCACACGAAAGAAATATGAATTTGTCAATTTGAATAGTTCAAAACAGCGTTTTTCTATGTTTTTGCAAGTTTAAAACAGCAATTTTATCGTAATTTCTCATAATTTACCGTTTCGCACGGAAGAAACATGAATTTGTCAGTTTAAATAGTTGAAAACAGCGTTTTTCAATGTTTTTGCAAGTTTAAAACAGCAATTTTTTCGTGATTTCACAAAAATCCACCGTTTGGAACGTAAGAAACATGAATTTATCAGTTTGAATAGTTGAAAACAGCGTTCTTCTATGTTTTTGCAAGTTTAAAACAGCAATTTTATCGTCATTTCTCATAAATCGCCGTTTCTCACGAAAGAAACATGAATTTGTCAGTTTGAATAGTTCAAAACAGCGTTTTTCTATGTTTTTGCAAGTTTAAAACAGCAATTTTATCGTGATTTCACAAAAATCCACCGTTTCGAACGTAAGAAACATGAATTTATCAGTTTGAATAGTTCAAAACAGCGTTTTTCTATGTTTTTGCAAGTTTAAAACAGCAATTTTATCGTGATTTCACAAAAATCTACCGTTTCGAACGTAAGAAACATGAATTTATTAGTTTGAATAGTTGAAAACAGCGTTTTTCTATGTTTTTGCAAGTTTAAAACAGCAATTTTATCGTCATTTCTCATAAATCGCCGTTTCGCACGAAAGAAACATGAATTTGTCAGTTTGAATAGTTCAAAACAGCGTTTTTCTATGTTTTTGCAAGTTTAAAACAGCAATTTTATCGTCATTTCTCATAAATCGCCGTTTCACACGAAAGAAACATGAATTTGTCAGTTTGAATACTTCAAAACAGCGTTTTTCTATGTTTTTGCAAGTTTAAAACAGCAATTTTATCGTCATTTATCATAAATCGCCGTTTCGCACGAAAGAAACAAGAATTTGTCAGTTTGAGTAGTTCAAAACAGCGTTTTTCTATGTTTTTGCAAGTTTAAAACAGCAATTTTATCGTCATTTCTCATAAATCGCCGTTTCACACGAAAGAAACATGAATTTGTCAGTTTGAATAGTTCAAAACAGCGTTTTTCTATGTTTTTGCAAGTTTAAAACAGCAATTTTATCGTAATTTCTCATAAATCGCCGTTTCGCACGGAAGAAACATGAATTTGTCAGTTTGAATAGTTGAAAACCGCGTTTTTCAATGCTTTTGCAAGTTTATAACAGCAATTTTATAGTAATTTCTTATAAATCGCCGTTTCGCACGGAAGAAACATGAATTTGTCAGTTTGAGTAGTTCAAAACAGCGTTTTTCTATGTTTTTGCAAGTTTAAAACAGCAATTTTATCGTCATTTCTCATAAATCGCCGTTTCACACGAAAGAAACATGAATTTGTCAGTTTGAATAGTTTAAAACAGCGTTTTTCATGTTTTTGCAAGTTTAAAACAGCAATTTTATCGTAATTTCTCATAAATCGCCGTTTCACACGTAAGAAACATGAATTTGTCAGTTTGAATAGTTCAAAACAGCGTTTTTCTATGTTTTTGCAAGGTTAAAACAGCAATTTTATCGTCATTTCTCATAAATCGCCGTTTCACACGAAAGAAACATGAATTTGTCAGTTTGAATAGTTCAAAACAGCGTTTTTCTATGTTTTTGCAAGTTTATAACAGCAATTTTATAGTAATTTCTCATAAATCGCCGTTTCGCACGGAAGAAACATGAATTTGTCAGTTTGAGTAGTTCAAAACAGCGTTTTTCTATGTTTTTGCAAGTTTAAAACAGCAATTTTATCGTCATTTCTCATAAATCGCCGTTTCACATGAAAGAAACATGAATTTGTCAGTTTGAATAGTTCAAAACAGCGTTTTTCTATGTTTTTGCAAGTTTATAACAGCAATTTTATAGTAATTTCTCATAAATCGCCGTTTCGCACGGAAGAAACATGAATTTGTCAGTTTGAGTAGTTCAAAACAGCGTTTTTCTATGTTTTTGCAAGTTTAAAACAGCAATTTTATCGTCATTTATCATAAATCGCCGTTTCGCACGAAAGAAACATGAATTTGTCAGTTTGAGTAGTTCAAAACAGCGTTTTTCTATGTTTAAGCAAGTTTAAAACAGCAATTTTATCGTCATTTCTCATAAATCGCCGTTTCACACGAAAGAAATATGAATTTGTCAGTTTGAATAGTTCAAAACAGCGTTTTTCTATGTTTTTGCAAGTTTAAAACAGCAATTTTATCGTAATTTCTCATAATTTGCCGTTTCGCACGGAAGAAACATGAATTTGTCAGTTTGAATAGTTGAAAACAGCGTTTTTCAATGTTTTTGCAAGTTTAAAACAGAAATTTTTTCGTGATTTCACAAAAATCCACCGTTTGGAACGTAAGAAACATGAATTTATCAGTTTGAATAGTTGAAAACAGCGTTCTTCTATGTTTTTGCAAGTTTAAAACAGCAATTTTATCGTCATTTCTCATAAATCGCCGTTTCTCACGAAAGAAACATGAATTTGTCAGTTTGAATAGTTCAAAACAGCGTTTTTCTATGTTTTTGCAAATTTAAAACAGCAATTTTATCGTGATTTCACAAAAATCCACCGTTTCGAACGTAAGAAACATGAATTTATCAGTTTGAATAGTTCAAAACAGCGTTTTTCTATGTTTTTGCAAGTTTAAAACAGCAATTTTATCGTGATTTCACAAAAATCCACCGTTTCGAACGTAAGAAACATGAATTTATTAGTTTGAATAGTTGAAAACAGCGTTTTTCTATGTTTTTGCAAGTTTAAAACAGCAATTTTATCGTCATTTCTCATAAATCGCCGTTTCGCACGAAAGAAACATGAATTTGTCAGTTTGAATAGTTCAAAACAGCGTTTTTCTATGTTTTTGCAAGTTTAAAACAGCAATTTTATCGTCATTTCTCATAAATCGGCGTTTCACACGAAAGAAACATGAATTTGTCAGTTTGAATACTTCAAAACAGCGTTTTTCTATGTTTTTGCAAGTTTAAAACAGCAATTTTATCGTCATTTATCATAAATCGCCGTTTCGCACGAAAGAAACAAGAATTTGTCAGTTTGAGTAGTTCAAAACAGCGTTTTTCTATGTTTTTCCAAGTTTAAAACAGCAATTTTATCGTAATTTCTCATAATTTGCCGTTTCGCACGGAAGAAACATGAATTTGTCAGTTTGAATAGTTCAAAACAGCGTTTTTCTATGTTTTTGCAAGTTTAAAACAGCAATTTTATCGTGATTTCACAAAAATCCACCGTTTCGAACGTAAGAAACATGAATTTATCAGTTTGAATAGTTGAAAACAGCGTTTTTCTATGTTTTTGCAAGTTTAAAACAGCAATTTTATCGTCATTTCTCATAATTCGCCGTTTCACACGAAAGAAACATGAATTTGTCAGTTTGAATAGTTCAAAACAGCGTTTTTCTATGTTTTTGCAAGTTTAAAACAGCAATTTTATCGTAATTTCTCATAAATCTCCGTTTCGCACGGAAGAAACATGAATTTGTCAGTTTGAATAGTTGAAAACCGCGTTTTTCAATGCTTTTGCAAGTTTAAAACAGCAATTTTATAGTGATTTCACAAAAATCCACCGTTTGGAACGTAAGAAACATGAATTTATCAGTTTGAATAGTTGAAAACAGCGTTTTTCTATGTTTTTGCAAGTTTAAAACAGCAATTTTATCGTCATTTCTCATAAATCGCCGTTTCGCACGAAAGAAACATGAATTTGTCAGTTTGAATAGTTCAAAACAGCGTTTTTCTATGTTTTTGCAAGTTTAAAACAGCAATTTTATCGTGATTTCACAAAAATCCACCGTTTCGAACGTAAGAAACATGAATTTATCAGTTTGAATAGTTGAAAACAGCGTTTTTCTATGTTTTTGCAAGTTTAAAACAGCAATTTTATCGTCATTTCTCATAAATCGCCGTTTCGCACGAAAGAAACATGAATTTGTCAGTTTGAATAGTTCAAAACAGCGTTTTTCTATGTTTTTGCAAGTTTAAAACAGCAATTTTATCGTCATTTCTCATAAATCGCCGTTTCACACGTAAGAAACATGAATTTGTCAGTTTGAATAGTTCAAAACAGCGTTTTTCTATGTTTTTGCAAGATTAAAACAGCAATTTTATCGTCATTTCTCATAAATCGCCGTTTCACACGAAAGAAACATGAATTTGTCAGTTTGAATAGTTCAAAACAGCGTTTTTCTATGTTTTTGCAAGTTTATAACAGCAATTTTATAGTAATTTCTCATAAATCGCCGATTCGCACGGAAGAAACATGAATTTGTCAGTTTGAGTAGTTCAAAACAGCGTTTTTCTATGTTTTTGCAAGTTTAAAACAGCAATTTTATCGTCATTTCTCATAAATCGCCGTTTCACACGAAAGAAACATGAATTTGTCAGTTTGAATAGTTCAAAACAGCGTTTTTCTATGTTTTTGCAAGTTTATAACAGCAATTTTATAGCAATTTCTCATAAATCGCTGTTTCGCACGGAAGAAACATGAATTTGTCAGTTTGAGTAGTTCAAAACAGCGTTTTTCTATGTTTTTGCAAGTTTAAAACAGCAATTTTATCGTCATTTATCATAAATCGCCGTTTCGCACGAAAAAAACATGAATTTGTCAGTTTGAGTAGTTCAAAACAGCGTTTTTCTATGTTTTTGCAAGTTTAAAACAGCAATTTTATCGTCATTTCTCATAAATCGCCGTTTCACACGAAAGAAATATGAATTTGTCAGTTTGAATAGTTCAAAACAGCGTTTTTCTATGTTTTTCCAAGTTTAAAACAGCAATTTTATCGTAATTTCTCATAATTTGCCGTTTCGCACGGAAGAAACATGAATTTGTCAGTTTGAATAGTTGAAAACAGCGTTTTTCATTGTTTTTGCAAGTTTAAAACAGCAATTTTTTCGTGATTTCACAAAAATCCACCGTTTGGAACGTAAGAAACATGAATTTATCAGTTTGAATAGTTGAAAACAGCGTTTTTCTATGTTTTTGCAAGTTTAAAACAGCAATTTTATCGTCATTTCTCATAAATCGCCGTTTCACACGAAAGAAACATGAATTTGTCAGTTTGAATAGTTCAAAACAGCGTTTTTCTATGTTTTTGCAAGTTTAAAACAGCAATTTTATCGTCATTTCTCATAAATCGCCGTTTCACACGAAAGAAACATGAATTTGTCAGTTTGAATAGTTCAAAACAGCGTTTTTCTATGTTTTTGCAAGTTTATAACAGCAATTTTATAGTAATTTCTCATAAATCGCCGTTTCGCACAGAAGAAACATGAATTTGTCAGTTTGAGTAGTTCAAAACAGCGTTTTTCTATGTTTTTGCAAGTTTAAAACAGCAATTTTATCGTGATTTCACAAAAATCCACCGTTTCGAACGTAAGAAACATGAATTTATCAGTTTGAATAGTTGAAAACAGCGTTTTTCTATGTTTTTGCAAGTTTAAAACAGCAATTTTATCGTCATTTCTCATAAATCGCCGTTTCGCACGAAAGAAACAAGAATTTGTCAGTTTGAATAGTTCAAAACAGCGTTTTTCTATGTTTTTGCAAGTTTAAAACAGCAATTTTATCGTCATTTCTCATAGATCGCCGTTTCACACGAAAGAAACATGAATTTGTCAGTTTGAATAGTCAAAACAGCGTTTTTCTATGTTTTTGCAAGTTTAAAACAGCAATTTTATCGTCATTTCTCATAAATCGCCGTTTCGCACGAAAGAAACATGAATTTGTCAGTTTGAATAGTTCAAAACAGCGTTTTTCTATGTTTTTGCAAGTTTAAAACAGCAATTTTATCGTCATTTCTCATAAATCGCCGTTTCACACGAAAGAAACATGAATTTGTCCGTTTGAATAGTTCAAAACAGCGTTTTTCTATGTTTTTGCAAGTTTAAAACAGCAATTTTATCGTAATTTCTCATAAATCGCCGTTTCGCACGGAAGAAACATGAATTTGTCAGTTTGAATAGTTGAAAACAGCGTTTTTCAATGTTTTTGCAAGTTTAAAACAGCAATTTTATCGTGATTTCACATAAATCCACCGTTTGGAACGTAAGAAACATGAATTTATCAGTTTGAATAGTTGAAAACAGCGTTTTTCTATGTTTTTGCAAGTTTAAAACAGCAATTTTATCGTCATTACTCATAATTCGCCGTTTCGCACGAAAGAAACATGAATTTGTCAGTTTGAATAGTTCAAAACAGCGTTTTTCTATGTTTTTGCAAGTTTAAAACAGCAATTTTATCGTCATTTCTCATAAATCGCCGTTTCACACGTAAGAAACATGAATTTGTCAGTTTGAATAGTTCAAAACAACGTTTTTCTATGTTTTTGCAAGTTTAAAACAGCAATTTTATCGTCATTTCTCATAAATCGCCGTTTCACTCGAAAGAAACATGAATTTGTCAGTTTGAATAGTTCAAAACAGCATTTTTCTATGTTTTTGCAAGTTTAATACCTCAACACCAAACCTCAACCCCAAACCCCAAAACTCGAACCCCCAACCCCAAACCTCAAACCCCAAACCTCAAACTTCGAACCCCAAATCCCTAACCTCAAACCCCAAACCTCAACCCCAAATCTCAACCCCAAACCTCAAACCCCAAACCTCAACCACAAACCTCAAACCTCGAACCCCAAACCTCAAACCTCGAACCCCAAACCCCAAACCTCAAACTCCGAACCCCAACCCCAAACCTCAAACCGCGAACCCCAAACCTCAAACACCGAACCCCAAACCTCAAACCGCGAACCCCAAAGCCCAAACTCAAACCTCAACCCCAAACATCAAACCTCGAACCCCAAACCACAAAACTGAATTTGTCAGTTTGGATAGTTCAAAACAGCGTTTTCTATGTTTTTACAAGTTTAAAACAGCAATTTTATCGTGATTTCACAAAAATCCACCGTTTCGAACGTAAGAAACATGAATTTATCAGTTTGAATAGTTGAAAACAGCGTTTTTCTATGTTTTTGCAAGTTTAAAACAGCAATTTTATCGTCATTTCTCATAAATCACCGTTTCACACGAAAGAAACACGAATTTGTCAGTTTGAATAGTTGAAAACAGCGTTTTTCTATGTTTTTGCAAGTTTAAAACAGCAATTTTATCGTCATTTCTCATAAATCGCCGTTTCGCACGAAAGAAACATGAATTTGTCAGTTTGAATAGTTCAAAACAGCGTTTTTCTATGTTTTTGCAAGTTTAAAACAGCAATCTTATCGTCATTTCTCATAAATCGCCGTTTCACACGAAAGAAACATGAATTTGTCAGTTTGAATAGTTCAAAACAGCGTTTTTCTATGTTTTTGCAAGTTTAAAACAGCAATTTTATCGTCATTTATCGTAAATCGCCGTTTCGCACGAAAGAAACATGAATTTGTCAGTTTGAATAGTTCAAAACAGCGTTTTTCTATGTTTTTGCAAGTTTAAAACAGCAATTTTATCGTCATTTCTCATAAATCGCCGTTTCACATGAAAGAAACATAAATTTGTCAGTTTGAATAGTTCAAAACAGCGTTTTTCTATGTTTTTGCAAGTTTAAAACAGCAATTTTATCGTAATTTCTCATAAATCGCCGTTTCGCACGGAAGAAACATGAATTTGTCAGTTTGAATAGTTGAAAACAGCGTTTTTCAATGTTTTTGCAAGTTTAAAACAGCAATTTTATCGTGATTTCACAAAAATCCACCGTTTGGAACGTAAGAAACATGAATTTATCAGTTTGAATAGTTGAAAACAGCGTTTTTCTAAGTTTTTGCAAGTTTAAAACAGCAATTTTATCGTCATTTCTCATAAATCGCCGTTTCGCATGGAAGAAACATGAATTTGTCAGTTTGAATAGTTAAAAACATCGTTTTTAAATGTGTTTGCAAGTTTAAAACAGCAATTTTAACGTGATTTCACAAAAATCCACCATTTCCAACGTAAGAAACATGAATTTATCAGTTTGAATAGTTCAAAACAGCGTTTTTCTATGTTTTTGCAAGTTTAAAACAGCAATTTTATCGTGATTTCACAAAAATCCATCGTTTCGAACGTAAGAAACATGAATTTATCAGTTTGAATAGTTGAAAACAGCGTTTTTCTATGTTTTTGCAAGTTTAAAACAGCAATTTTATCGTCATTTCTCATAAATCGCCGTTTCGCACAAAAGAAACATGAATTTGTCAGTTTGAATAGTTCAAAACAGCGTTTTTCTATGTTTTTGCAAGTCGAAAACAGCAATTTTATCGTCATTTCTCATAAATCGCCGTTTCACACGAAAGAAACATGAATTTGTCAGTTTGAATAGTTCAAAACAGGGTTTTTCTATGTTTTTGCAAGTTTAAAACAGCAATTTTATCGTCATTTCTCATAAATCGCCGTTTCACACGAAAGAAACATGAATTTGTCAGTTTGAATAGTTCAAAACAAAGTTTTTTTATGTTTTTTCAAGTTTAAAACAGCAATTTTATCGTCATTTCTCATAAATCGCCGTTTCGCACGAAAGAAATATGAATTTATCAGTTTGAATAGTTAAAAACAGCGTTTTTCTATGTTTTTGCAAGTTTAAAACAGCAATTTTATCGTCATTTCTCATAAATCGCCGTTTCACACGAAACATGAATTTGTCAATTTGAATAGGTCAAAAGTGCGTTTTTCTATGTATTTTCAAGTTTAAAACAGCAATTTTATAGTAATTTCTCAAAAATCGTTGTTTCACACGGAAGAAACATGAATTTGTCAGTTTGAATAGTTGAAAACATCGTTTTTCTATGTTTTTGCAAGTTTAAAACAGCAATTTTATCGTAATTTCTTATATAATCGCCGTTTCGCACGTAAGAAACATGAATTTGTCAGTTTGAATAGTTCAAAACAGCGTTTTTCTATGTTTTTGCAAGTTTAAAACAGCAATTTTATCGTCATTTCTCATAAATCGCTGTTTCACACGAAAGAAACATGAATTTGTCAGTTTGAATAGTTGAAAACAGCGTTTTTCAATGTTTTTGCAAGTTTAAAACAGCAATTTTATCGTGATTTCACAAAAATCCACCGTTTGGAACGTAAGAAACATGAATTTATCAGTTTGAATAGTTGAAAACAGCGTTTTTCTATGTTTTTGCAAGTTTAAAACAGCAATTTTATCGTCATTTCTCATAAATCGCCGTTTCGCACGTAAGAAACATGAATTTGTCAGTTTGAATAGTTCAAAACAGCGTTTTTCTATGTTTTTGCAAGTTTAAAACAGCAATTTTATCGTCATTTCTCATAAATCGCCGTTTCACACGAAAGAAACATGAATTTGTCAGTTTGAATAGTTCAAAACAGCGTTTTTCTATGTTTTTGCAAGTTTATAACAGCAATTTTATAGTAATTTCTCATAAATCGCCGTTTCGCACGGAAGAAACATGAATTTGTCAGTTTGAGTAGTTCAAAACAGCGTTTTTCTATATTTTTGCAAGTTTAAAACAGCAATTTTATCGCCCTTTCTCATAAATCGCCGTATCACACGAAAGAAACATGAATTTGTCAGTTTGAATAGTTCAAAACAGCGTTTTTCTATGTTTTTGCAAGTTTATAACAGCAATTTTATAGTAATTTCTCATAAATCGCCGTTTCGCACAGAAGAAACATGAATTTGTCAGTTTGAGTAGTTCAAAACAGCGTTTTTCTATGTTTTTGCAAGTTTAAAACAGCAATTTTATCGTGATTTCACAAAAATCCACCGTTTCGAACGTAAGAAACATGAATTTATCAGTTTGAATAGTTGAAAACAGCGTTTTTCTATGTTTTTGCAAGTTTAAAACAGCAATTTTATCGTCATTTCTCATAAATCGCCGTTTCGCACGAAAGAAACATGAATTTGTCAGTTTGAATAGTTCAAAACAGCGTTTTTCTATGTTTTTGCAAGTTTAAAACAGCAATTTTATCGTCATTTCTCATAAATCGCCGTTTCACACGAAAGAAACATGAATTTGTCCGTTTGAATAGTTCAAAACAGCGTTTTTCTATGTTTTTGCAAGTTTAAAACAGCAATTTTATCGTAATTTCTCATAAATCGCCGTTTCGCACGGAAGAAACATGAATTTGTCAGTTTGAATAGTTGAAAACAGCGTTTTTCAATGTTTTTGCAAGTTTAAAACAGCAATTTTATCGTGATTTCACAAAAATCCACCGTTTCCAACGTAAGAAACATGAATTTATCAGTTTGAATAGTTCAAAACAGCGTTTTTCTATGTTTTTGCAAGTTTAAAACAGCAATTTTATCGTGATTTCACAAAAATCCACCGTTTCGAACGTAAGAAACATGAATTTATCAATTTGAATAGTTGAAAACAGCGTTTTTCTATGATTTTGCAAGTTTAAAACAGCAATTTTATCGTCATTTCTCATAAATCGCCGCTTCGCACGCAAGAAACATGAATTTGTCAGTTTGAATAGTTCAAAACAGCGTTTTTCTATGTTTTTGCAAGTTTAAAACAGCAATTTTATCGTCATTTCTCATAAATCGCCGTTTCACACGAAAGAAACATGAATTTGTCAGTTTGAATAGTTCAAAACAGCGTTTTTCTATGTTTTTGCAAGTTTAAAACAGCAATTTTATCGTCATTTATCATAAATCGCCGTTTCGCACGGAAGAAACATGAATTTGTCAGTTTGAATAGTTCAAAACAGCGTTTTTCTATGTTTTTGCAAGTTTAAAACAGCAATTTTATCGTAATTTCTCATAAATCGCCGTTTCGCACGGAAGAAACATGAATTTGTCAGTTTGAATAGTTGAAAACAGCGTTTTTCAATGTTTTTGCAAGTTTAAAACAGCAATTTTATTGTGATTTCACATAAATCCACCGTTTGGAACGTAAGAAACATGAATTTATCAGTTTGAATAGTTGAAAACAGCGTTTTTCTATGTTTTTGCAAGTTTAAAACAGCAATTTTATCGTCATTTCTCATAAATCGCCGTTTCACACGAAAGAAACATGAATTTGTCAGTTTGAATAGTTCAAAACAGCGTTTTTCTATGTTTTTGCAAGTTTAAAACAGCAATTTTATCGTCATTTCTCATAAATCGCCGTTTCACACGAAAGAAACATGAATTTGTCAGTTTGAATAGTTCAAAACAGCGTTTTTCTATGTTTTTGCAAGTTTATAACAGCAATTTTATAGTAATTTCTCATAAATCGCCGTTTCGCACAGAAGAAACATGAATTTGTCAGTTTGAGTAGTTCAAAACAGCGTTTTTCTATGTTTTTGCAAGTTTAAAACAGCAATTTTATCGTGATTTCACAAAAATCCACCGTTTCGAACGTAAGAAACATGAATTTATCAGTTTGAATAGTTGAAAACAGCGTTTTTCTATGTTTTTGCAAGTTTAAAACAGCAATTTTATCGTCATTTCTCATAAATCGCCGTTTCGCACGAAAGAAACAAGAATTTGTCAGTTTGAATAGTTCAAAACAGCGTTTTTCTATGTTTTTGCAAGTTTAAAACAGCAATTTTATCGTCATTTCTCATAGATCGCCGTTTCACACGAAAGAAACATGAATTTGTCAGTTTGAATAGTCAAAACAGCGTTTTTCTATGTTTTTGCAAGTTTAAAACAGCAATTTTATCGTCATTTCTCATAAATCGCCGTTTCGCACGAAAGAAACATGAATTTGTCAGTTTGAATAGTTCAAAACAGCGTTTTTCTATGTTTTTGCAAGTTTAAAACAGAAATTTTATCGTCATTTCTCATAAATCGCCGTTTCACATGAAAGAAACATGAATTTGTCCGTTTGAATAGTTCAAAACAGCGTTTTTCTATGTTTTTGCAAGTTTAAAACAGCAATTTTATCGTAATTTCTCATAAATCGCCGTTTCGCACGGAAGAAACATGAATTTGTCAGTTTGAATAGTTGAAAACAGCGTTTTTCAATGTTTTTGCAAGTTTAAAACAGCAATTTTATCGTGATTTCACATAAATCCACCGTTTGGAACGTAAGAAACATGAATTTATCAGTTTGAATAGTTGAAAACAGCGTTTTTCTATGTTTTTGCAAGTTTAAAACAGCAATTTTATCGTCATTACTCATAATTCGCCGTTTCGCACGAAAGAAACATGAATTTGTCAGTTTGAATAGTTCAAAACAGCGTTTTTCTATGTTTTTGCAAGTTTAAAACAGCAATTTTATCGTCATTTCTCATAAATCGCCGTTTCACACGTAAGAAACATGAATTTGTCAGTTTGAATAGTTCAAAACAGCGTTTTTCTATGTTTTTGCAAGTTTAAAACAGCAATTTTATCGTCATTTCTCATAAATCGCCGTTTCACTCGAAAGAAACATGAATTTGTCAGTTTGAATAGTTCAAAACAGCATTTTTCTATGGTTTGGGGTTGGGCCAAACCTCAAACCCCAAACCTCAAACTTCGAACCCCAAATCCCTAACCTCAAACCCCAAACCTCAACCCCAAATCTCAACCCCAAACCTCAAACCCCAAACCTCAACCACAAACCTCAAACCTCGAACCCCAAACCTCAAACCTCGAACCCCAAACCCCAAACCTCAAACTCCGAACCCCAACCCCAAACCTCAAACCGCGAACCCCAAACCTCAAACACCGAACCCCAAACCTCAAACCGCGAACCCCAAAGCCCAAACCCCAAACCTCAACCCCAAACATCAAACCTCGAACCCCAAACCACAAAACTGAATTTGTCAGTTTGGATAGTTCAAAACAGCGTTTTCTATGTTTTTACAAGTTTAAAACAGCAATTTTATCGTGATTTCACAAAAATCCACCGTTTCGAACGTAAGAAACATGAATTTATCAGTTTGAATAGTTGAAAACAGCGTTTTTCTATGTTTTTGCAAGTTTAAAACAGCAATTTTATCGTCATTTCTCATAAATCACCGTTTCACACGAAAGAAACACGAATTTGTCAGTTTGAATAGTTCAAAACAGCGTTTTTCTATGTTTTTGCAAGTTTAAAACAGCAATTTTATCGTCATTTCTCATAAATCGCCGTTTCGCACGAAAGAAACATGAATTTGTCAGTTTGAATAGTTCAAAACAGCGTTTTTCTATGTTTTTGCAAGTTTAAAACAGCAATCTTATCGTCATTTCTCATAAATCGCCGTTTCACACGAAAGAAACATGAATTTGTCAGTTTGAATAGTTCAAAACAGCGTTTTTCTATGTTTTTGCAAGTTTAAAACAGCAATTTTATCGTCATTTATCGTAAATCGCCGTTTCGCACGAAAGAAACATGAATTTGTCAGTTTGAATAGTTCAAAACAGCGTTTTTCTATGTTTTTGCAAGTTTAAAACAGCAATTTTATCGTCATTTCTCATAAATCGCCGTTTCACATGAAAGAAACATAAATTTGTCAGTTTGAATAGTTCAAAACAGCGTTTTTCTATGTTTTTGCAAGTTTAAAACAGCAATTTTATCGTAATTTCTCATAAATCGCCGTTTCGCACGGAAGAAACATGAATTTGTCAGTTTGAATAGTTGAAAACAGCGTTTTTCAATGTTTTTGCAAGTTTAAAACAGCAATTTTATCGTGATTTCACAAAAATCCACCGTTTGGAACGTAAGAAACATGAATTTATCAGTTTGAATAGTTGAAAACAGCGTTTTTCTAAGTTTTTGCAAGTTTAAAACAGCAATTTTATCGTCATTTCTCATAAATCGCCGTTTCGCATGGAAGAAACATGAATTTGTCAGTTTGAATAGTTAAAAACATCGTTTTTAAATGTGTTTGCAAGTTTAAAACAGCAATTTTAACGTGATTTCACAAAAATCCACCATTTCCAACGTAAGAAACATGAATTTATCAGTTTGAATAGTTCAAAACAGCGTTTTTCTATGTTTTTGCAAGTTTAAAACAGCAATTTTATCGTGATTTCACAAAAATCCATCGTTTCGAACGTAAGAAACATGAATTTATCAGTTTGAATAGTTGAAAACAGCGTTTATCTATGTTTTTGCAAGTTTAAAACAGCAATTTTATCGTCATTTCTCATAAATCGCCGTTTCGCACAAAAGAAACATGAATTTGTCAGTTTGAATAGTTCAAAACAGCGTTTTTCTATGTTTTTGCAAGTCGAAAACAGCAATTTTATCGTCATTTCTCATAAATCGCCGTTTCACACGAAAGAAACATGAATTTGTCAGTTTGAATAGTTCAAAACAGGGTTTTTCTATGTTTTTGCAAGTTTAAAACAGCAATTTTATCGTCATTTCTCATAAATCGCCGTTTCACACGAAAGAAACATGAATTTGTCAGTTTGAATAGTTCAAAACAAAGTTTTTTTATGTTTTTTCAAGTTTAAAACAGCAATTTTATCGTCATTTCTCATAAATCGCCGTTTCGCACGAAAGAAATATGAATTTATCAGTTTGAATAGTTAAAAACAGCGTTTTTCTATGTTTTTGCAAGTTTAAAACAGCAATTTTATCGTCATTTCTCATAAATCGCCGTTTCACACGAAACATGAATTTGTCAATTTGAATAGGTCAAAAGTGCGTTTTTCTATGTATTTTCAAGTTTAAAACAGCAATTTTATAGTAATTTCTCAAAAATCGTTGTTTCACACGGAAGAAACATGAATTTGTCAGTTTGAATAGTTGAAAACATCGTTTTTCTATGTTTTTGCAAGTTTAAAACAGCAATTTTATCGTAATTTCTTATATAATCGCCGTTTCGCACGTAAGAAACATGAATTTGTCAGTTTGAATAGTTCAAAACAGCGTTTTTCTATGTTTTTGCAAGTTTAAAACAGCAATTTTATCGTCATTTCTCATAAATCGCTGTTTCACACGAAAGAAACATGAATTTGTCAGTTTGAATAGTTGAAAACAGCGTTTTTCAATGTTTTTGCAAGTTTAAAACAGCAATTTTATCGTGATTTCACAAAAATCCACCGTTTGGAACGTAAGAAACATGAATTTATCAGTTTGAATAGTTGAAAACAGCGTTTTTCTATGTTTTTGCAAGTTTAAAACAGCAATTTTATCGTCATTTCTCATAAATCGCCGTTTCGCACGTAAGAAACATGAATTTGTCAGTTTGAATAGTTCAAAACAGCGTTTTTCTATGTTTTTGCAAGTTTAAAACAGCAATTTTATCGTCATTTCTCATAAATCGCCGTTTCACACGAAAGAAACATGAATTTGTCAGTTTGAATAGTTCAAAACAGCGTTTTTCTATGTTTTTGCAAGTTTATAACAGCAATTTTATAGTAATTTCTCATAAATCGCCGTTTCGCACGGAAGAAACATGAATTTGTCAGTTTGAGTAGTTCAAAACAGCGTTTTTCTATATTTTTGCAAGTTTAAAACAGCAATTTTATCGCCATTTCTCATAAATCGCCGTATCACACGAAAGAAACATGAATTTGTCAGTTTGAATAGTTCAAAACAGCGTTTTTCTATGTTTTTGCAAGTTTATAACAGCAATTTTATAGTAATTTCTCATAAATCGCCGTTTCGCACAGAAGAAACATGAATTTGTCAGTTTGAGTAGTTCAAAACAGCGTTTTTCTATGTTTTTGCAAGTTTAAAACAGCAATTTTATCGTGATTTCACAAAAATCCACCGTTTCGAACGTAAGAAACATGAATTTATCAGTTTGAATAGTTGAAAACAGCGTTTTTCTATGTTTTTGCAAGTTTAAAACAGCAATTTTATCGTCATTTCTCATAAATCGCCGTTTCGCACGAAAGAAACATGAATTTGTCAGTTTGAATAGTTCAAAACAGCGTTTTTCTATGTTTTTGCAAGTTTAAAACAGCAATTTTATCGTCATTTCTCATAAATCGCCGTTTCACACGAAAGAAACATGAATTTGTCCGTTTGAATAGTTCAAAACAGCGTTTTTCTATGTTTTTGCAAGTTTAAAACAGCAATTTTATCGTAATTTCTCATAAATCGCCGTTTCGCACGGAAGAAACATGAATTTGTCAGTTTGAATAGTTGAAAACAGCGTTTTTCAATGTTTTTGCAAGTTTAAAACAGCAATTTTATCGTGATTTCACAAAAATCCACCGTTTGGAACGTAAGAAACATGAATTTATCAGTTTGAATAGTTGAAAACAGCGTTTTTCTAAGTTTTTGCAAGTTTAAAACAGCAATTTTATCGTCATTTCTCATAAATCGCCGTTTCGCATGGAAGAAACATGAATTTGTCAGTTTGAATAGTTAAAAACATCGTTTTTAAATGTGTTTGCAAGTTTAAAACAGCAATTTTAACGTGATTTCACAAAAATCCACCATTTCCAACGTAAGAAACATGAATTTATCAGTTTGAATAGTTCAAAACAGCGTTTTTCTATGTTTTTGCAAGTTTAAAACAGCAATTTTATCGTGATTTCACAAAAATCCATCGTTTCGAACGTAAGAAACATGAATTTATCAGTTTGAATAGTTGAAAACAGCGTTTATCTATGTTTTTGCAAGTTTAAAACAGCAATTTTATCGTCATTTCTCATAAATCGCGGTTTCGCACAAAAGAAACATGAATTTGTCAGTTTGAATAGTTCAAAACAGCGTTTTTCTATGTTTTTGCAAGTCGAAAACAGCAATTTTATCGTCATTTCTCATAAATCGCCGTTTCACACGAAAGAAACATGAATTTGTCAGTTTGAATAGTTCAAAACAGGGTTTTTCTATGTTTTTGCAAGTTTAAAACAGCAATTTTATCGTCATTTCTCATAAATCGCCGTTTCACACGAAAGAAACATGAATTTGTCAGTTTGAATAGTTCAAAACAAAGTTTTTTTATGTTTTTTCAAGTTTAAAACAGCAATTTTATCGTCATTTCTCATAAATCGCCGTTTCGCACGAAAGAAATATGAATTTATCAGTTTGAATAGTTAAAAACAGCGTTTTTCTATGTTTTTGCAAGTTTAAAACAGCAATTTTATCGTCATTTCTCATAAATCGCCGTTTCACACGAAACATGAATTTGTCAATTTGAATAGGTCAAAAGTGCGTTTTTCTATGTATTTTCAAGTTTAAAACAGCAATTTTATAGTAATTTCTCAAAAATCGTTGTTTCACACGGAAGAAACATGAATTTGTCAGTTTGAATAGTTGAAAACATCGTTTTTCTATGTTTTTGCAAGTTTAAAACAGCAATTTTATCGTAATTTCTTATATAATCGCCGTTTCGCACGTAAGAAACATGAATTTGTCAGTTTGAATAGTTCAAAACAGCGTTTTTCTATGTTTTTGCAAGTTTAAAACAGCAATTTTATCGTCATTTCTCATAAATCGCTGTTTCACACGAAAGAAACATGAATTTGTCAGTTTGAATAGTTGAAAACAGCGTTTTTCAATGTTTTTGCAAGTTTAAAACAGCAATTTTATCGTGATTTCACAAAAATCCACCGTTTGGAACGTAAGAAACATGAATTTATCAGTTTGAATAGTTGAAAACAGCGTTTTTCTATGTTTTTGCAAGTTTAAAACAGCAATTTTATCGTCATTTCTCATAAATCGCCGTTTCGCACGTAAGAAACATGAATTTGTCAGTTTGAATAGTTCAAAACAGCGTTTTTCTATGTTTTTGCAAGTTTAAAACAGCAATTTTATCGTCATTTCTCATAAATCGCCGTTTCACACGAAAGAAACATGAATTTGTCAGTTTGAATAGTTCAAAACAGCGTTTTTCTATGTTTTTGCAAGTTTATAACAGCAATTTTATAGTAATTTCTCATAAATCGCCGTTTCGCACGGAAGAAACATGAATTTGTCAGTTTGAGTAGTTCAAAACAGCGTTTTTCTATATTTTTGCAAGTTTAAAACAGCAATTTTATCGCCATTTCTCATAAATCGCCGTATCACACGAAAGAAACATGAATTTGTCAGTTTGAATAGTTCAAAACAGCGTTTTTCTATGTTTTTGCAAGTTTATAACAGCAATTTTATAGTAATTTCTCATAAATCGCCGTTTCGCACAGAAGAAACATGAATTTGTCAGTTTGAGTAGTTCAAAACAGCGTTTTTCTATGTTTTTGCAAGTTTAAAACAGCAATTTTATCGTGATTTCACAAAAATCCACCGTTTCGAACGTAAGAAACATGAATTTATCAGTTTGAATAGTTGAAAACAGCGTTTTTCTATGTTTTTGCAAGTTTAAAACAGCAATTTTATCGTCATTTCTCATAAATCGCCGTTTCGCACGAAAGAAACATGAATTTGTCAGTTTGAATAGTTCAAAACAGCGTTTTTCTATGTTTTTGCAAGTTTAAAACAGCAATTTTATCGTCATTTCTCATAAATCGCCGTTTCACACGAAAGAAACATGAATTTGTCCGTTTGAATAGTTCAAAACAGCGTTTTTCTATGTTTTTGCAAGTTTAAAACAGCAATTTTATCGTAATTTCTCATAAATCGCCGTTTCGCACGGAAGAAACATGAATTTGTCAGTTTGAATAGTTGAAAACAGCGTTTTTCAATGTTTTTGCAAGTTTAAAACAGCAATTTTATCGTGATTTCACAAAAATCCACCGTTTCCAACGTAAGAAACATGAATTTATCAGTTTGAATAGTTCAAAACAGCGTTTTTCTATGTTTTTGCAAGTTTAAAACAGCAATTTTATCGTGATTTCACAAAAATCCACCGTTTCGAACGTAAGAAACATGAATTTATCAATTTGAATAGTTGAAAACAGCGTTTTTCTATGATTTTGCAAGTTTAAAACAGCAATTTTATCGTCATTTCTCATAAATCGCCGCTTCGCACGCAAGAAACATGAATTTGTCAGTTTGAATAGTTCAAAACAGCGTTTTTCTATGTTTTTGCAAGTTTAAAACAGCAATTTTATCGTCATTTCTCATAAATCGCCGTTTCACACGAAAGAAACATGAATTTGTCAGTTTGAATAGTTCAAAACAGCGTTTTTCTATGTTTTTGCAAGTTTAAAACAGCAATTTTATCGTCATTTATCATAAATCGCCGTTTCGCACGGAAGAAACATGAATTTGTCAGTTTGAATAGTTCAAAACAGCGTTTTTCTATGTTTTTGCAAGTTTAAAACAGCAATTTTATCGTAATTTCTCATAAATCGCCGTTTCGCACGGAAGAAACATGAATTTGTCAGTTTGAATAGTTGAAAACAGCGTTTTTCAATGTTTTTGCAAGTTTAAAACAGCAATTTTATTGTGATTTCACATAAATCCACCGTTTGGAACGTAAGAAACATGAATTTATCAGTTTGAATAGTTGAAAACAGCGTTTTTCTATGTTTTTGCAAGTTTAAAACAGCAATTTTATCGTCATTACTCATAATTCGCCGTTTCGCACGAAAGAAACATGAATTTGTCAGTTTGAATAGTTCAAAACAGCGTTTTTCTATGTTTTTGCAAGTTTAAAACAGCAATTTTATCGTCATTTTTCATAAATCGCCGCTTCGCACGCAAGAAACATGAATTTGTCAGTTTGAATAGTTCAAAACAGCGTTTTTCAATGTTTTTGCAAGTTTAATACCTCAACACCAAACCTCAACCCCAAACCCCAAAACTCGAACCCCCAACCCCAAACCTCAAACCCCAAACCTCAAACTTCGAACCCCAAATCCCTAACCTCAAACCCCAAACCTCAACCCCAAACCTTAACCCCAAACCTCAAACCCCACACCTCAACCACAAACCTCAAACCTCGAACCCCAAACCTCAAACCTCGAACCCCAAACCCCAAACCTCAAACACCGAACCCCAAACCTCAAACCGCGAACCCCAAAGCCCAAACCCCAAACCTCAACCCCAAACATCAAACCTCGAACCCCAAACCACAAAACTGAATTTGTCAGTTTGGATAGTTCAAAACAGCGTTTTCTATGTTTTTACAAGTTTAAAACAGCAATTTAATCGTGATTTCACAAAAATCCACCGTTACCAACGTAAGAAACATGAATTTATCAGTTTGAATAGTTGAAAACAGCGTTTTTCTATATTTTTGCAAGTTTAAAACAGCAATTTTATCGTGATTTCACAAAAATCCACCGTTTCGAACGTAAGAAACATGAATTTATCAGTTTGAATAATTGAAAACAGCGTTTTTCTATGTTTTTGCAAGTTTAAAACAGCAATTTTATCGTCATTTCTCATAAATCACCGTTTCACACGAAAGAAACACGAATTTGTCAGTTTGAATAGTTCAAAACAGCGTTTTTCTATGTTTTTGCAAGTTTAAAACAGCAATTTTATCGTCATTTCTCATAAATCGCCGTTTCGCACGAAAGAAACATGAATTTGTCAGTTTGAATAGTTCAAAACAGCGTTTTTCTATGTTTTTGCAAGTTTAAAACAGCAATCTTATCGTCATTTCTCATAAATCGCCGTTTCACACGAAAGAAACATGAATTTGTCAGTTTGAATAGTTCAAAACAGCGTTTTTCTATGTTTTTGCAAGTTTAAAACAGCAATTTTATCGTAATTTCTCATAAATCGCCGTTTCGCACGGAAGAAACATGAATTTGTCAGTTTGAATAGTTGAAAACAGCGTTTTTCAATGTTTTTGCAAGTTTAAAACAGCAATTTTATCGTCATTTCTCATAAATCGCCGTTTCACATGAAAGAAACATGAATTTGTCAGTTTGAATAGTTCAAAACAGCGTTTTTCTATGTTTTTGCAAGTTTAAAACAGCAATTTTATCGTAATTTCTTATAAATCGCCGTTTCGCACGGAAGAAACATGAATTTGTCAGTTTGAATAGTTGAAAACAGCGTTTTTCAATGTTTTTGCAAGTTTAAAACAGCAATTTTATCGTGATTTCACAAAAATCCACCGTTTGGAACGTAAGAAACATGAATTTATCAGTTTGAATAGTTGAAAACAGCGTTTTTCTATGTTTTTGCAAGTTTAAAACAGCAATTTTATCGTCATTTCTCATAAATCGCCGTTTCGCACGGAAGAAACATGAATTTGTCAGTTTGAATAGTTCAAAACAACGTTTTTCTATGTTTTTGCAAGTTTAAAACAGCAATTTTATCGTCATTTCTCATAAATCGCCGTTTCACACGAAAGAAACATGAATTTGTCAGTTTGAATAGTTCAAAACAGCGTTTTTCTATGTTTTTGCAAGTTTAAAACAGCAATTTTATCGTCATTTATCATAAATCGCCGTTTCGCACGAAAGAAACATGAATTTGTCAGTTTGAATAGTTCAAAACAGCGTTTTTCTATGTTTTTGCAAGTTTAAAACAGCAATTTTATCGTCATTTCTCATAAATCGCCGTTTCACATGAAAGAAACATGAATTTGTCAGTTTGAATAGTTCAAAACAGCGTTTTTCTATGTTTATGCAAGTTTAAAACAGCAATTTTATCGTAATTTCTCATAAATCGCCGGTTCGCACGGAAGAAACATGAATTTGTCAGTTTGAATAGTTGAAAACAGCGTTTTTCAATGTTTTTGCAAGTTTAAAACAGCAATTTTATCGTGATATCACAAAAATCCACCGTTTGGAACGTAAGAAACATGAATTTATCAGTTTGAATAGTTGAAAACAGCGTTTTTCTATGTTTTTGCAAGTTTAAAACAGCAATTTTATCGTCATTTCTCATAAATCGCCGTTTCGCACGGAAGGAACATGAATTTGTCAGTTTGAATAGTTAAAAACATCGTTTTTAAATGTTTTTGCAAGTTTAAAACAGCAATTTTAACGTGATTTCACAAAAATCCACCATTTCCAACGTAAGAAACATGAATTTATCAGTTTGAGTAGTTCAAAACAGCGTTTTTCTATGTTTTTGCAAGTTTAAAACAGCAATTTTATCGTGATTTCACAAAAATCCATCGTCTCGAACGTAAGAAACATGAATTTATCAGTTTGAATAGTTGAAAACAGCGTTTTTCTATGTTTTTGCAAGTTAAAAACAGCAATTTTATCGTCATTTCTCATAAATCGCCGTTTCGCACAAAAGAAACATGAATTTGTCAGTTTGAATAGTTCAAAACAGCGTTTTTCTATGTTTTTGCAAGTCGAAAACAGCAATTTTATCGTCATTTCTCATAAATCGCCGTTTCACACGAAAGAAACATGAATTTGTCAGTTTGAATAGTTCAAAACAGGGTTTTTCTATGTTTTTGCAATTTTAAAACAGCAATTTTATCGTCATTTCTCATAAATCGCCGTTTCACACGAAAGAAACATGAATTTGTCAGTTTGAATAGTTCAAAACAAAGTTTTTTTATGTTTTTTCAAGTTTAAAACAGCAATTTTATCGTCATTTCTCATAAATCGCCGTTTCACACGAAAGAAACATGAATTTGTCAGTTTGAATAGTTCAAAACAGCGTTTTTCAATGTTTTTGCAAGTTTAAAACAGCAATTTTATCGTGATTTCACAAAAATCTACCGTTTGGAAAGTAAGAAACATGAATTTATCAGTTTGAATAGTTGAAAACAGCGTTTTTCTATGTTTTTGCAAGTTTAAAACAGCAATTTTATCGTCATTTCTCATAAATAGCCGTTTCACACGAAAGAAACATGAATTTGTCAGTTTGAATAGTTCAAAACAACGTTTTTCTAGGTTTTTGCAAGTTTAAAACAGCAATTTTATCGTCATTTCTCATAAATCGCCGTTTCGCACGAAAGAAATATGAATTTATCAGTTTGAATAGTTAAAAACAGCGTTTTTCTATGTTTTTGCAAGTTTAAAACAGCAATTTTATCGTCATTTCTCATAAATCGCCGTTTCACACGAAAGAAACATGAATTTGTCAGTTTGAATAGTTCAAAACAGCGTTTTTCTATGTTTTTGCAAGTTTAAAACAGCAATTTTATCGTAATTTCTCATAAATCGCCGTTTCGCACGGAAGAAACATGAATTTGTCAGTTTGAATAGTTGAAAACAGCGTTTTTCAATGTTTTTGCAAGTTAAAAACAGCAATTTTATCGTGATTTCACAAAAATCCACCGTTTCCAACGTAAGAAACATGAATTTATCAGTTTGAATAGTTCAAAACAGCGTTTTTCTATGTTTTTGCAAGTTTAAAACAGCATTTTTATCGTGATTTCACAAAAATCCACCGTTTCGAACGTAAGAAACATGAATTTATCAGTTTGAATAGTTGAAAACAGCGTTTTTCTATGTTTTTGCAAGTTAAAACAGCAATTTTATCGTCATTTCTCATAAATCGCCGTTTCGCACGAAAGAAACATGAATTTGTCAGTTTGAATAGTTCAAAACAGCGCTTTTCTATGTTTTTGCAAGTTTAAAACAGCAATTTTATCGTCATTTCTCATAAATCGCCGTTTCACACGAAAGAAAAATGAATTTGTCAGTTTGAATAGTTCAAAACAGCGTTTTTCTATGTTTTTGCAAGTTTAAAACAGCAATTTTATCGTCATTTATCATAAATCGCCGTTTCGCACGAAAGAAACATGAATTTGTCAGTTTGAGTAGTTCAAAACAGTGTTTTTCTATGTTTTTGCAAGTTTAAAACAGCAATTTTATCGTCATTTCTCATAAATCGCCGTTTCACACGAAAGAAACATGAATTTGTCATTTTGAATAGTTCAAAACAGCGTTTTTCTATGTTTTTGCAAGTTTAAAACAGCAATTTTATCGTAATTTCTCATAAATCGCCGTTTCGCACGGAAGAAACATGAATTAGTCAGTTTGAATAGTTGAAAACAGCGTTTTTCAATGTTTTTGCAAGTTTAAAACAGCAATTTTATCGTGATTTCACAAAAATCCACCGTTTGGAACGTAAGAAACATGAATTTATCAGTTTGAATAGTTGAAAACAGCGTTTTTCTATGTTTTGGCAAGTTTAAAACAGCAATTTTATCGTCATTTCTCATAAATCGCCGTTTCGCACGAAAGAAACATGAATTTGTCAGTTTGAATAGTTCAAAACAGCGTTTTTCTATGTTTTTGCAAGTTTAAAACAGCAATTTTATCGTCATTTCTCATAAATCGCCGTTTCACACGAAAGAAACATGAATTTGTCAGTTTGAATAGTCAAAACAGCGTTTTTCTATGTTTTTGCAAGTTTAAAACAGCAATTTTATCGTCATTTCTCATAAATCGCCGTTTCGCACGAAAGAAACATGAATTTGTCAGTTTGAATAGTTCAAAACAGCGTTTTTCTATGTTTTTGCAAGTTTAAAACAGCAATTTTATCGTCATTTCTCATAAATCGCCGTTTCACACGAAAGAAACATGAATTTGTCCGTTTGAATAGTTCAAAACAGCGTTTTTCTATGTTTTTGCAAGTTTAAAACAGCAATTTTATCGTAATTTCTCATAAATCGCCGTTTCGCACGGAAGAAACATGAATTTGTCAGTTTGAATAGTTGAAAACAGCGTTTTTCAATGTTTTTGCAAGTTTAAAACAGCAATTTTATCGTGATTTCACAAAAATCCACCGTTTCGAACGTAAGAAACATGAATTTATCAGTTTGAATAGTTCAAAACAGCGTTTTTCTATGTTTTTGCAAGTTTAAAACAGCAATTTTATCGTCATTTATCATAAATCGCCGTTTCGCACGAAAGAAACATGAATTTGTCAGTTTGAGTAGTTCAAAACAGTGTTTTTCTATGTTTTTGCAAGTTTAAAACAGCAATTTTATCGTCATTTCTCATAAATCGCCGTTTCACACGTAAGAAACATGAATTTGTCAGTTTGAATTGTTCAAAACAGCGTTTTTCTATGTTTTTGCAAGTTTAAAACAGCAATTTTATCGTAATTTCTCATAAATCGCCGTTTCGCACGGAAGAAACATGAATTTGTCAGTTTGAATAGTTGAAAACAGCGTTTTTCAATGTTTTTGCAAGTTTAAAACAGCAATTTTATCGTGATTTCACAAAAATCCACCGTTTCCAACGTAAGAAACATGAATTTATCAGTTTGAATAGTTCAAAACAGCGTTTTTCTATGTTTTTGCAAGTTTAAAACAGCAATTTTATCGTGATTTCACAAAAATCCACCGTTTCGAACGTAAGAAACATGAATTTATCAGTTTGAATAGTTGAAAACAGCGTTTTTCTATGTTTTTGCAAGTTTAAAACAGCAATTTTATCGTCATTTCTCATAAATCGCCGTTTCGCACGAAAGAAACATGAATTTGTCAGTTTGAATAGTTCAAAACAGCGTTTTTCTATGTTTTTGCAAGTTTAAAACAGCAATTTTATCGTCATTTCTCATAAATCGCCGTTTCACACGTAAGAAACATGAATTTGTCAGTTTGAATAGTTCAAAACAGCGTTTTTCTATGTTTTTGCAAGTTTAAAACAGCAATTTTATCGTCATTTCTCATAAATCGCCGTTTCACACGAAAGAAACATGAATTTGTCAGTTTGAATAGTTCAAAACAGCGTTTTTCTATGTTTTTGCAAGTTTATAACAGCAATTTTATAGTAATTTCTCATAAATCGCCGTTTCGCACGGAAGAAACATGAATTTGTCAGTTTTAATAGTTCAAAACAGCGTTTTTCTATGTTTTTGCAAGTTTAAAACAGCAATTTTATCGTCATTTCTCATAAATCGCCGTTTCACACGAAAGAAACATGAATTTGTCAGTTTGAATAGTTCAAAACAGCGTTTTTCTATGTTTTTGCAAGTTTAAAACAGCAATTTTATCGTAATTTCTCATAAATCGCCGTTTCGCACGGAAGAAACATGAATTTGTCAGTTTGAATAGTTGAAAACAGCGTTTTTCAATGTTTTTGCAAGTTTAAAACAGCAATTTTATCGTGATTTCACAAAAATCCACCGTTTCCAACGTAAGAAACATGAATTTATCAGTTTGAATAGTTCAAAACAGCGTTTTTCTATGTTTTTGCAAGTTTAAAACAGCAATTTTATCGTCATTTCTCATAAATCGCCGTTTCGCACGAAAGAAACATGAATTTGTTAGTTTGAATAGTTCAAAACAGCGTTTTTCTATGTTTTTGCAAGTTTAAAACAGCAATTTTATCGTCATTTCTCATAAATCGCCGTTTCACACGAAAGAAACATGAATTTGTCAGTTTGAATAGTTCAAAACAGCGTTTTTCTATGTTTTTGCAAGTTTAAAACAGCAATTTTATCGTCATTTATCATAAATCGCCGTTTCGCACGAAAGAAACATGAATTTGTCAGTTTGAGTAGTTCAAAACAGTGTTTTTCTATGTTTTTGCAAGTTTAAAACAGCAATTTTATCGTCATTTCTCATAAATCGCCGTTTCACACGAAAGAAACATGAATTTGTCATTTTGAATAGTTCAAAACAGCGTTTTTCTATGTTTTTGCAAGTTTAAAACAGCAATTTTATCGTAATTTCTCATAAATCGCCGTTTCGCACGGAAGAAACATGAATTTGTCAGTTTGAATAGTTGAAAACAGCGTTTTTCTATGTTTTGGCAAGTTTAAAACAGCAATTTTATCGTCATTTCTCATAAATCGCCTTTTCGCACGAAAGAAACATGAATTTGTCAGTTTTAATAGTTCAAAACAGCGTTTTTCTATGTTTTTGCAAGTTTAAAACAGCAATTTTATCGTCATTTCTCATAAATCGCCGTTTCACACGAAAGAAACATGAATTTGTCAGTTTGAATAGTCAAAACAGCGTTTTTCTATGTTTTTGCAAGTTTAAAACAGCAATGTTATCGTCATTTCTCATAAATCGCCGTTTCGCACGAAAGAAACATGAATTTGTCAGTTTGAATAGTTCAAAACAGCGTTTTTCTATGTTTTTGCAAGTTTAAAACAGCAATTTTATCGTCATTTCTCATAAATCGCCGTTTCACACGTAAGAAACATGAATTTGTCAGTTTGAATAGTTCAAAACAGCGTTTTTCTATGTTTTTGCAAGTTTAAAACAGCAATTTTATCGTCATTTCTCATAAATCGCCGTTTCACACGAAAGAAACATGAATTTGTCAGTTTGAATAGTTCAAAACAGCGTTTTTCTATGTTTTTGCAAGTTTATAACAGCAATTTTATAGTAATTTCTCATAAATCGCCGTTTCGCACGGAAGAAACATGAATTTGTCAGTTTGAGTAGTTCAAAACAGCGTTTTTCTATATTTTTGCAAGTTTAAAACAGCAATTTTATCGCCATTTCTCATAAATCGCCGTATCACACGAAAGAAACATGAATTTGTCAGTTTGAATAGTTCAAAACAGCGTTTTTCTTTGTTTTTGCAAGTTTATAACAGCAATTTTATAGTAATTTCTCATAAATCGCCGTTTCGCACAGAAGAAACATGAATTTGTCAGTTTGAGTAGTTCAAAACAGCGTTTTTCTATGTTTTTGCAAGTTTAAAACAGCAATTTTATCGTGATTTCACTAAAATCCACCGTTTCGAACGTAAGAAACATGAATTTATCAGTTTGAATAGTTGAAAACAGCGTTTTTCTTTGTTTTTGCAAGTTTAAAACAGCAATTTTATCGTCATTTCTCATAAATCGCCGTTTCGCACGAAAGAAACAAGAATTTGTCAGTTTGAATAGTTCAAAACAGCGTTTTTCTATGTTTTTGCAAGTTTAAAACAGCAATTTTATCGTGATTTCACAAAAATCCACCGTTTGGAACGTAAGAAACATGAATTTATCAGTTTGAATAGTTGAAAACAGCGTTTTTCTATGTTTTTGCAAGTTTAAAACAGCAATTTTATCGTCATTTCTCATAAATCGCCGTTTAACACGAAAGAAACATGCATTTGTCAGTTTGAATAGTTCAAAACAGCGTTTTTCTATGTTTTTGCAAGTTTAAAACAGCAATTTTATCGTCATTTCTCATAAATCGCCGTTTCACACGTAAGAAACATGAATTTGTCAGTTTGAATAGTTCAAAACAGCGTTTTTCTATGTTTTTGCAAGTTTAAAACAGCAATTTTATCGTCATTTCTCATAAATCGCCGTTTCACACGAAAGAAACATGAATTTGTCAGTTTGAATAGTTCAAAACAGCGTTTTTCTATGTTTTTGCAAGTTTATAACAGCAATTTTATAGTAATTTCTCATAAATCGCCGTTTCGCACAGAAGAAACATAAATTTGTCAGTTTGAGTAGTTCAAAACAGCGTTTTTCTATATTTTTGCAAGTTTAAAACAGCAATTTTATCGCCATTTCTCATAAATCGCCGTATCACACGAAAGAAACATGAATTTGTCAGTTTGAATAGTTCAAAACAGCGTTTTTCTATGTTTTTGCAAGTTTATAACAGCAATTTTATAGTAATTTCTCATAAATCGCCGTTTCGCACAGAAGAAACATGAATTTGTCAGTTTGAGTAGTTCAAAACAGCGTTTTTCTATGTTTTTGCAAGTTTAAAACAGCAATTTTATCGTGATTTCACAAAAATCCACCGTTTCGAACGTAAGAAACATGAATTTATCAGTTTGAATAGTTGAAAACAGCGTTTTTCTATGTTTTTGCAAGTTTAAAACAGCAATTTTATCGTCATTTCTCATAAATCGCCGTTTCGCACGAAAGAAACATCAATTTGTTAGTTTGAATAGTTCAAAACAGCGTTTTTCTATGTTTTTGCAAGTTTAAAACAGCAATTTTATCGTCATTTCTCATAAATCGCCGTTTCACACGAAAGAAACATGAATTTGTCAGTTTGAATAGTTCAAAACAGCGTTTTTCTATGTTTTTGCAAGTTTTAAACAGCAATTTTATCGTCATTTATCATAAATCGCCGTTTCGCACGAAAGAAACATGAATTTGTCAGTTTGAGTAGTTCAAAACAATGTTTTTCTATGTTTTTGCAAATTTAAAACAGCAATTTTATCGTCATTTCTCATAAATCGCCGTTTCACACGAAAGAAACATGAATTTGTCATTTTGAATAGTTCAAAACAGCGTTTTTCCATGTTTTTGCAAGTTTAAAACAGCAATTTTATCGTAATTTCTCATAAATCGCCGTTTCGCACGGAAGAAACATGAATTTGTCAGTTTGAATAGTTGAAAACAGCGTTTTTCAATGTTTTTGCAAGTTTAAAACAGCAATTTGGAAAGTAAGAAACATGAATTTATCAGTTTGAATAGTTGAAAACAGCGTTTTTCTATGTTTTTGCAAGTTTAAAACAGCAATTTTATCGTCATTTCTCATAAATAGCCGTTTCACACGAAAGAAACATGAATTTGTCAGTTTGAATAGTTCAAAACAACGTTTTTCTAGGTTTTTGCAAGTTTAAAACAGCAATTTTATCGTCATTTCTCATAAATCGCCGTTTCGCACGAAAGAAATATGAATTTATCAGTTTGAATAGTTAAAAACAGCGTTTTTCTATGTTTTTGCAAGTTTAAAACAGCAATTTTATCGTCATTTCTCATAAATCGCCGTTTCACACGAAAGAAACATGAATTTGTCAGTTTGAATAGTTCAAAACAGCGTTTTTCTATGTTTTTGCAAGTTTAAAACAGCAATTTTATCGTAATTTCTCATAAATCGCCGTTTCGCACGGAAGAAACATGAATTTGTCAGTTTGAATAGTTGAAAACAGCGTTTTTCAATGTTTTTGCAAGTTAAAAACAGCAATTTTATCGTGATTTCACAAAAATCCACCGTTTCCAACGTAAGAAACATGAATTTATCAGTTTGAATAGTTCAAAACAGCGTTTTTCTATGTTTTTGCAAGTTTAAAACAGCATTTTTATCGTGATTTCACAAAAATCCACCGTTTCGAACGTAAGAAACATGAATTTATCAGTTTGAATAGTTGAAAACAGCGTTTTTCTATGTTTTTGCAAGTTAAAACAGCAATTTTATCGTCATTTCTCATAAATCGCCGTTTCGCACGAAAGAAACATGAATTTGTCAGTTTGAATAGTTCAAAACAGCGCTTTTCTATGTTTTTGCAAGTTTAAAACAGCAATTTTATCGTCATTTCTCATAAATCGCCGTTTCACACGAAAGAAAAATGAATTTGTCAGTTTGAATAGTTCAAAACAGCGTTTTTCTATGTTTTTGCAAGTTTAAAACAGCAATTTTATCGTCATTTATCATAAATCGCCGTTTCGCACGAAAGAAACATGAATTTGTCAGTTTGAGTAGTTCAAAACAGTGTTTTTCTATGTTTTTGCAAGTTTAAAACAGCAATTTTATCGTCATTTCTCATAAATCGCCGTTTCACACGAAAGAAACATGAATTTGTCATTTTGAATAGTTCAAAACAGCGTTTTTCTATGTTTTTGCAAGTTTAAAACAGCAATTTTATCGTAATTTCTCATAAATCGCCGTTTCGCACGGAAGAAACATGAATTAGTCAGTTTGAATAGTTGAAAACAGCGTTTTTCAATGTTTTTGCAAGTTTAAAACAGCAATTTTATCGTGATTTCACAAAAATCCACCGTTTGGAACGTAAGAAACATGAATTTATCAGTTTGAATAGTTGAAAACAGCGTTTTTCTATGTTTTGGCAAGTTTAAAACAGCAATTTTATCGTCATTTCTCATAAATCGCCGTTTCGCACGAAAGAAACATGAATTTGTCAGTTTGAATAGTTCAAAACAGCGTTTTTCTATGTTTTTGCAAGTTTAAAACAGCAATTTTATCGTCATTTCTCATAAATCGCCGTTTCACACGAAAGAAACATGAATTTGTCAGTTTGAATAGTCAAAACAGCGTTTTTCTATGTTTTTGCAAGTTTAAAACAGCAATTTTATCGTCATTTCTCATAAATCGCCGTTTCGCACGAAAGAAACATGAATTTGTCAGTTTGAATAGTTCAAAACAGCGTTTTTCTATGTTTTTGCAAGTTTAAAACAGCAATTTTATCGTCATTTCTCATAAATCGCCGTTTCACACGAAAGAAACATGAATTTGTCCGTTTGAATAGTTCAAAACAGCGTTTTTCTATGTTTTTGCAAGTTTAAAACAGCAATTTTATCGTAATTTCTCATAAATCGCCGTTTCGCACGGAAGAAACATGAATTTGTCAGTTTGAATAGTTGAAAACAGCGTTTTTCAATGTTTTTGCAAGTTTAAAACAGCAATTTTATCGTGATTTCACAAAAATCCACCGTTTCGAACGTAAGAAACATGAATTTATCAGTTTGAATAGTTCAAAACAGCGTTTTTCTATGTTTTTGCAAGTTTAAAACAGCAATTTTATCGTAATTTCTCATAAATCGCCGTTTCGCACGGAAGAAACATGAATTTGTCAGTTTGAATAGTTGAAAACAGCGTTTTTCAATGTTTTTGCAAGTTTAAAACAGCAATTTTATCGTGATTTCACAAAAATCCACCGTTTCCAACGTAAGAAACATGAATTTATCAGTTTGAATAGTTCAAAACAGCGTTTTTCTATGTTTTTGCAAGTTTAAAACAGCATTTTTATCGTGATTTCACAAAAATCCACCGTTTCGAACGTAAGAAACATGAATTTATCAGTTTGAATAGTTGAAAACAGCGTTTTTCTATGTTTTTGCAAGTTAAAACAGCAATTTTATCGTCATTTCTCATAAATCGCCGTTTCGCACGAAAGAAAAATGAATTTGTCAGTTTGAATAGTTCAAAACAGCGTTTTTCTATGTTTTTGCAAGTTTAAAACAGCAATTTTATCGTCATTTATCATAAATCGCCGTTTCGCACGAAAGAAACATGAATTTGTCAGTTTGAGTAGTTCAAAACAGTGTTTTTCTATGTTTTTGCAAGTTTAAAACAGCAATTTTATCGTCATTTCTCATAAATCGCCGTTTCACACGAAAGAAACATGAATTTGTCATTTTGAATAGTTCAAAACAGCGTTTTTCTATGTTTTTGCAAGTTTAAAACAGCAATTTTATCGTAATTTCTCATAAATCGCCGTTTCGCACGGAAGAAACATGAATTAGTCAGTTTGAATAGTTGAAAACAGCGTTTTTCAATGTTTTTGCAAGTTTAAAACAGCAATTTTATCGTGATTTCACAAAAATCCACCGTTTGGAACGTAAGAAACATGAATTTATCAGTTTGAATAGTTGAAAACAGCGTTTTTCTATGTTTTGGCAAGTTTAAAACAGCAATTTTATCGTCATTTCTCATAAATCGCCGTTTCGCACGAAAGAAACATGAATTTGTCAGTTTGAATAGTTCAAAACAGCGTTTTTCTATGTTTTTGCAAGTTTAAAACAGCAATTTTATCGTCATTTCTCATAAATCGCCGTTTCACACGAAAGAAACATGAATTTGTCAGTTTGAATAGTCAAAACAGCGTTTTTCTATGTTTTTGCAAGTTTAAAACAGCAATTTTATCGTCATTTCTCATAAATCGCCGTTTCGCACGAAAGAAACATGAATTTGTCAGTTTGAATAGTTCAAAACAGCGTTTTTCTATGTTTTTGCAAGTTTAAAACAGCAATTTTATCGTCATTTCTCATAAATCGCCGTTTCACACGAAAGAAACATGAATTTGTCCGTTTGAATAGTTCAAAACAGCGTTTTTCTATGTTTTTGCAAGTTTAAAACAGCAATTTTATCGTAATTTCTCATAAATCGCCGTTTCGCACGGAAGAAACATGAATTTGTCAGTTTGAATAGTTGAAAACAGCGTTTTTCAATGTTTTTGCAAGTTTAAAACAGCAATTTTATCGTGATTTCACAAAAATCCACCGTTTCGAACGTAAGAAACATGAATTTATCAGTTTGAATAATTCAAAACAGCGTTTTTCTATGTTTTTGCAAGTTTAAAACAGCAATTTTATCGTAATTTCTCATAAATCGCCGTTTCGCACGGAAGAAACATGAATTTGTCAGTTTGAATAGTTGAAAACAGCGTTTTTCAATGTTTTTGCAAGTTTAAAACAGCAATTTTATCGTGATTTCACAAAAATCCACCGTTTCCAACGTAAGAAACATGAATTTATCAGTTTGAATAGTTCAAAACAGCGTTTTTCTATGTTTTTGCAAGTTTAAAACAGCATTTTTATCGTGATTTCACAAAAATCCACCGTTTCGAACGTAAAAAACATGAATTTATCAGTTTGAATAGTTGAAAACAGCGTTTTTCTATGTTTTTGCAAGTTAAAACAGCAATTTTATCGTCATTTCTCATAAATCGCCGTTTCGCACGAAAGAAACATGAATTTGTCAGTTTGAATAGTTCAAAACAGCGTTTTTCTATGTTTTTGCAAGTTTAAAACAGCAATTTTATCGTCATTTCTCATAAATCGCCGTTTCACACGTAAGAAACATGAATTTGTCAGTTTGAATTGTTCAAAACAGCGTTTTTCTATGTTTTTGCAAGTTTAAAACAGCAATTTTATCGTAATTTCTCATAAATCGCCGTTTCGCACGGAAGAAACATGAATTTGTCAGTTTGAATAGTTGAAAACAGCGTTTTTCAATGTTTTTGCAAGTTTAAAACAGCAATTTTATCGTGATTTCACAAAAATCCACCGTTTCCAACGTAAGAAACATGAATTTATCAGTTTGAATAGTTCAAAACAGCGTTTTTCTATGTTTTTGCAAGTTTAAAACAGCAATTTTATCGTGATTTCACAAAAATCCACCGTTTCGAACGTAAGAAACATGAATTTATCAGTTTGAATAGTTGAAAACAGCGTTTTTCTATGTTTTTGCAAGTTTAAAACAGCAATTTTATCGTCATTTCTCATAAATCGCCGTTTCGCACGAAAGAAACATGAATTTGTCAGTTTGAATAGTTCAAAACAGCGTTTTTCTATGTTTTTGCAAGTTTAAAACAGCAATTTTATCGTCATTTCTCATAAATCGCCGTTTCACACGTAAGAAACATGAATTTGTCAGTTTGAATAGTTCAAAACAGCGTTTTTCTATGTTTTTGCAAGTTTAAAACAGCAATTTTATCGTCATTTCTCATAAATCGCCGTTTCACACGAAAGAAACATGAATTTGTCAGTTTGAATAGTTCAAAACAGCGTTTTTCTATGTTTTTGCAAGTTTATAACAGCAATTTTATAGTAATTTCTCATAAATCGCCGTTTCGCACGGAAGAAACATGAATTTGTCAGTTTTAATAGTTCAAAACAGCGTTTTTCTATGTTTTTGCAAGTTTAAAACAGCAATTTTATCGTCATTTCTCATAAATCGCCGTTTCACACGAAAGAAACATGAATTTGTCAGTTTGAATAGTTCAAAACAGCGTTTTTCTATGTTTTTGCAAGTTTAAAACAGCAATTTTATCGTAATTTCTCATAAATCGCCGTTTCGCACGGAAGAAACATGAATTTGTCAGTTTGAATAGTTGAAAACAGCGTTTTTCAATGTTTTTGCAAGTTTAAAACAGCAATTTTATCGTGATTTCACAAAAATCCACCGTTTCCAACGTAAGAAACATGAATTTATCAGTTTGAATAGTTCAAAACAGCGTTTTTCTATGTTTTTGCAAGTTTAAAACAGCAATTTTATCGTCATTTCTCATAAATCGCCGTTTCGCACGAAAGAAACATGAATTTGTTAGTTTGAATAGTTCAAAACAGCGTTTTTCTATGTTTTTGCAAGTTTAAAACAGAAATTTTATCGTCATTTCTCATAAATCGCCGTTTCACACGAAAGAAACATGAATTTGTCAGTTTGAATAGTTCAAAACAGCGTTTTTCTATGTTTTTGCAAGTTTAAAACAGCAATTTTATCGTCATTTATCATAAATCGCCGTTTCGCACGAAAGAAACATGAATTTGTCAGTTTGAGTAGTTCAAAACAGTGTTTTTCTATGTTTTTGCAAGTTTAAAACAGCAATTTTATCGTCATTTCTCATAAATCGCCGTTTCACACGAAAGAAACATGAATTTGTCATTTTGAATAGTTCAAAACAGCGTTTTTCTATGTTTTTGCAAGTTTAAAACAGCAATTTTATCGTAATTTCTCATAAATCGCCGTTTCGCACGGAAGAAACATGAATTTGTCAGTTTGAATAGTTGAAAACAGCGTTTTTCTATGTTTTGGCAAGTTTAAAACAGCAATTTTATCGTCATTTCTCATAAATCGCCGTTTCGCACGAAAGAAACATGAATTTGTCAGTTTTAATAGTTCAAAACAGCGTTTTTCTATGTTTTTGCAAGTTTAAAACAGCAATTTTATCGTCATTTCTCATAAATCGCCGTTTCACACGAAAGAAACATGAATTTGTCAGTTTGAATAGTCAAAACAGCGTTTTTCTATGTTTTTGCAAGTTTAAAACAGCAATGTTATCGTCATTTCTCATAAATCGCCGTTTCGCACGAAAGAAACATGAATTTGTCAGTTTGAATAGTTCAAAACAGCGTTTTTCTATGTTTTTGCAAGTTTAAAACAGCAATTTTATCGTCATTTCTCATAAATCGCCGTTTCACACGTAAGAAACATGAATTTGTCAGTTTGAATAGTTCAAAACAGCGTTTTTCTATGTTTTTGCAAGTTTAAAACAGCAATTTTATCGTCATTTCTCATAAATCGCCGTTTCACACGAAAGAAACATGAATTTGTCAGTTTGAATAGTTCAAAACAGCGTTTTTCTATGTTTTTGCAAGTTTATAACAGCAATTTTATAGTAATTTCTCATAAATCGCCGTTTCGCACGGAAGAAACATGAATTTGTCAGTTTGAGTAGTTCAAAACAGCGTTTTTCTATATTTTTGCAAGTTTAAAACAGCAATTTTATCGCCATTTCTCATAAATCGCCGTATCACACGAAAGAAACATGAATTTGTCAGTTTGAATAGTTCAAAACAGCGTTTTTCTTTGTTTTTGCAAGTTTATAACAGCAATTTTATAGTAATTTCTCATAAATCGCCGTTTCGCACAGAAGAAACATGAATTTGTCAGTTTGAGTAGTTCAAAACAGCGTTTTTCTATGTTTTTGCAAGTTTAAAACAGCAATTTTATCGTGATTTCACTAAAATCCACCGTTTCGAACGTAAGAAACATGAATTTATCAGTTTGAATAGTTGAAAACAGCGTTTTTCTTTGTTTTTGCAAGTTTAAAACAGCAATTTTATCGTCATTTCTCATAAATCGCCGTTTCGCACGAAAGAAACAAGAATTTGTCAGTTTGAATAGTTCAAAACAGCGTTTTTCTATGTTTTTGCAAGTTTAAAACAGCAATTTTATCGTGATTTCACAAAAATCCACCGTTTGGAACGTAAGAAACATGAATTTATCAGTTTGAATAGTTGAAAACAGCGTTTTTCTATGTTTTTGCAAGTTTAAAACAGCAATTTTATCGTCATTTCTCATAAATCGCCGTTTAACACGAAAGAAACATGCATTTGTCAGTTTGAATAGTTCAAAACAGCGTTTTTCTATGTTTTTGCAAGTTTAAAACAGCAATTTTATCGTCATTTCTCATAAATCGCCGTTTCACACGTAAGAAACATGAATTTGTCAGTTTGAATAGTTCAAAACAGCGTTTTTCTATGTTTTTGCAAGTTTAAAACAGCAATTTTATCGTCATTTCTCATAAATCGCCGTTTCACACGAAAGAAACATGAATTTGTCAGTTTGAATAGTTCAAAACAGCGTTTTTCTATGTTTTTGCAAGTTTATAACAGCAATTTTATAGTAATTTCTCATAAATCGCCGTTTCGCACAGAAGAAACATAAATTTGTCAGTTTGAGTAGTTCAAAACAGCGTTTTTCTATATTTTTGCAAGTTTAAAACAGCAATTTTATCGCCATTTCTCATAAATCGCCGTATCACACGAAAGAAACATGAATTTGTCAGTTTGAATAGTTCAAAACAGCGTTTTTCTATGTTTTTGCAAGTTTATAACAGCAATTTTATAGTAATTTCTCATAAATCGCCGTTTCGCACAGAAGAAACATGAATTTGTCAGTTTGAGTAGTTCAAAACAGCGTTTTTCTATGTTTTTGCAAGTTTAAAACAGCAATTTTATCGTGATTTCACAAAAATCCACCGTTTCGAACGTAAGAAACATGAATTTATCAGTTTGAATAGTTGAAAACAGCGTTTTTCTATGTTTTTGCAAGTTTAAAACAGCAATTTTATCGTCATTTCTCATAAATCGCCGTTTCGCACGAAAGAAACATCAATTTGTTAGTTTGAATAGTTCAAAACAGCGTTTTTCTATGTTTTTGCAAGTTTAAAACAGCAATTTTATCGTCATTTCTCATAAATCGCCGTTTCACACGAAAGAAACATGAATTTGTCAGTTTGAATAGTTCAAAACAGCGTTTTTCTATGTTTTTGCAAGTTTTAAACAGCAATTTTATCGTCATTTATCATAAATCGCCGTTTCGCACGAAAGAAACATGAATTTGTCAGTTTGAGTAGTTCAAAACAATGTTTTTCTATGTTTTTGCAAATTTAAAACAGCAATTTTATCGTCATTTCTCATAAATCGCCGTTTCACACGAAAGAAACATGAATTTGTCATTTTGAATAGTTCAAAACAGCGTTTTTCCATGTTTTTGCAAGTTTAAAACAGCAATTTTATCGTAATTTCTCATAAATCGCCGTTTCGCACGGAAGAAACATGAATTTGTCAGTTTGAATAGTTGAAAACAGCGTTTTTCAATGTTTTTGCAAGTTTAAAACAGCAATTTTATCGTGATTTCACAAAAATCCACCGTTTGGAACGTAAGAAACATGAATTTATCAGTTTGAATAGTTGAAAACAGCGTTTTTCTATGTTTTTGCAAGTTTAAAACAGCAATTTTATCGTCATTTCTCATAAATCGCCGTTTCGCACGAAAGAAACATGAATTTGTCAGTTTGAATAGTTCAAAACAGCGTTTTTCTATGTTTTTGCAAGTTTAAAACAGCAATTTTATCGTCATTTCTCATAAATCGCCGTTTCACACGTAAGAAACATGAATTTGTCAGTTTGAATAGTTCAAAACAGCGTTTTTCTATGTTTTTGCAAGTTTAAAACAGCAATTTTATCGTCATTTCTCATAAATCGCCGTTTCACACGAAAGAAACATGAATTTGTCAGTTTGAATAGTTCAAAACAGCGTTTTTCTATGTTTTTGCAAGTTTATAACAGCAATTTTATAGTAATTTCTCATAAATCGCCGTTTCGCACGGAAGAAACATGAATTTGTCAGTTTGAGTAGTTCAAAACAGCGTTTTTCTATATTTTTGCAAGTTTAAAACAGCAATTTTATCGCCATTTCTCATAAATCGCCGTATCACACGAAAGAAACATGAATTTGTCAGTTTGAATAGTTCAAAACAGCGTTTTTCTATGTTTTTGCAAGTTTATAACAGCAATTTTATAGTAATTTCTCATAAATCGCCGTTTCGCATAGAAGAAACATGAATTTGTCAGTTTGAGTAGTTCAAAACAGCGTTTTTCTATGTTTTTGCAAGTTTAAAACAGCAATTTTATCGTGATTTCACAAAAATCCACCGTTTCGAACGTAAGAAACATGAATTTATCAGTTTGAATAGTTGAAAACAGCGTTTTTCTATGTTTTTGCAAGTTTAAAACAGCAATTTTATCGTCATTTCTCATAAATCGCCGTTTCGCACGAAAGAAACAAGAATTTGTCAGTTTGAATAGTTCAAAACAGCGTTTTTCTATGTTTTTGCAAGTTTAAAACAGCAATTTTATCGTCATTTCTCATAAATCGCCGTTTAACACGAAAGAAACATGAATTTGTCAGTTTGAATAGTCAAAACAGCGTTTTTCTATGTTTTTGCAAGTTTAAAACAGCAATTTTATCGTCATTTCTCATAAATCGCCGTTTCGCAAGAAAGAAACATGAATTTGTCAGTTTGAATAGTTCAAAACAGCGTTTTTCTATGTTTTTCCAAGTTTAAAACATCAATTTTATCGTCATTTCTCATAAATCGCCGTTTCACACAAAAGAAACATGAATTTGTCCGTTTGAATAGTTCAAAACAGCGTTTTTCTATGTTTTTGCAAGTTTAAAACAGCAGTTTTATCGTAATTTCTCATAAATCGCCGTTTCGCACGGAAGAAACATGAATTTGTCAGTTTGAATAGTTGAAAACAGCGTTTTTCAATGTTTTTGCAAGTTTAAAACAGCAATTTTATCGTGATTTCACAAAAATCCACCGTTTCCAACGTAAGAAACATGAATTTATCAGTTTGAATAGTTCAAAACAGCGTTTTTCTATGTTTTTGCAAGTTTAAAACAGCAATTTTATCGTGATTTCACAAAAATCCACCGTTTCGAACGTAAGAAACATGAATTTATCAATTTGAATAGTTGAAAACAGCGTTTTTCTATGTTTTTGCAAGTTTAAAACAGCAATTTTATCGTCATTTCTCATAAATCGCCGTTTCGCACGAAAGAAACATGAATTTGTCAGTTTGAATAGTTCAAAACAGCGTTTTTCTATGTTTTTGCAAGTTTAAAACAGCAATTTTATCGTCATTTCTCATAAATCGCCGTTTCACACGAAAGAAACATGAATTTGTCAGTTTGAATAGTTCAAAACAGCGTTTTCCTATGTTTTTGCAAGTTTAAAACAGCAATTTTATCATCATTTATCATAAATCGCCGTTTCGCACGAAAGAAACATGAATTTGTCAGTTTGAGTAGTTCAAAACAATGTTTTTCTATGTTTTTGCAAATTTAAAACAGCAATTTTATCGTCATTTCTCATAAATCGCCGTTTCACACGAAAGAAACATGAATTTGTCATTTTGAATAGTTCAAAACAGCGTTTTTCCATGTTTTTGCAAGTTTAAAACAGCAATTTTATCGTAATTTCTCATAAATCGCCGTTTCGCACGGAAGAAACATGAATTTGTCAGTTTGAATAGTTGAAAACAGCGTTTTTCAATGTTTTTGCAAGTTTAAAACAGCAATTTTATCGTGATTTCACAAAAATCCACCGTTTGGAACGTAAGAAACATGAATTTATCAGTTTGAATAGTTGAAAACAGCGTTTTTCTATGTTTTTGCAAGTTTAAAACAGCAATTTTATCGTCATTTCTCATAAATCGCCGTTTCACACGTAAGAAACATGAATTTGTCAGTTTGAATAGTTCAAAACAGCGTTTTTCTATGTTTTTGCAAGTTTAAAACAGCAATTTTATCGTCATTTCTCATAAATCGCCGTTTCACACGAAAGAAACATGAATTTGTCAGTTTGAATAGTTCAAAACAGCGTTTTTCTATGTTTTTGCAAGTTTATAACAGCAATTTTATAGTAATTTCTCATAAATCGCCGTTTCGCACGGAAGAAACATGAATTTGTCAGTTTGAGTAGTTCAAAACAGCGTTTTTCTATATTTTTGCAAGTTTAAAACAGCAATTTTATCGCCATTTCTCATAAATCGCCGTATCACACGAAAGAAACATGAATTTGTCAGTTTGAATAGTTCAAAACAGCGTTTTTCTATGTTTTTGCAAGTTTATAACAGCAATTTTATAGTAATTTCTCATAAATCGCCGTTTCGCACAGAAGAAACATGAATTTGTCAGTTTGAGTAGTTCAAAACAGCGTTTTTCTATGTTTTTGCAAGTTTAAAACAGCAATTTTATCGTGATTTCACTAAAATCCACCGTTTCGAACGTAGGAAACATGAATTTATCAGTTTGAATAGTTGAAAACAGCGTTTTTCTTTGTTTTTGCAAGTTTAAAACAGCAATTTTATCGTCATTTCTCATAAATCGCCGTTTCGCACGAAAGAAACAAGAATTTGTCAGTTTGAATAGTTCAAAACAGCGTTTTTCTATGTTTTTGCAAGTTTAAAACAGCAATTTTATCGTGATTTCACAAAAATCCACCGTTTGGAACGTAAGAAACATGAATTTATCAGTTTGAATAGTTGAAAACAGCGTTTTTCTATGTTTTTGCAAGTTTAAAACAGCAATTTTATCGTCATTTCTCATAAATCGCCGTTTAACACGAAAGAAACATGCATTTGTCAGTTTGAATAGTTCAAAACAGCGTTTTTCTATGTTTTTGCAAGTTTAAAACAGCAATTTTATCGTCATTTCTCATAAATCGCCGTTTCACACGTAAGAAACATGAATTTGTCAGTCTGAATAGTTCAAAACAGCGTTTTTCTATGTTTTTGCAAGTTTAAAACAGCAATTTTATCGTCATTTCTCATAAATCGCCGTTTCACACGAAAGAAACATGAATTTGTCAGTTTGAATAGTTCAAAACAGCGTTTTTTCTATGGTTTTTGCAAGTTTATAACAGCAATTTTATAGTAATTTCTCATAAATCGCCGTTTCGCACAGAAGAAACATAAATTTGTCAGTTTGAGTAGTTCAAAACAGCGTTTTTCTATATTTTTGCAAGTTTAAAACAGCAATTTTATCGCCATTTCTCATAAATCGCCGTATCACACGAAAGAAACATGAATTTGTCAGTTTGAATAGTTCAAAACAGCGTTTTTCTATGTTTTTGCAAGTTTATAACAGCAATTTTATAGTAATTTCTCATAAATCGCCGTTTCGCACAGAAGAAACATGAATTTGTCAGTTTGAGTAGTTCAAAACAGCGTTTTTCTATGTTTTTGCAAGTTTAAAACAGCAATTTTATCGTGATTTCACAAAAATCCACCGTTTCGAACGTAAGAAACATGAATTTATCAGTTTGAATAGTTGAAAACAGCGTTTTTCTATGTTTTGCAAGTTTAAAACAGCAATTTTATCGTCATTTCTCATAAATCGCCGTTTCGCACGAAAGAAACATCAATTTGTTAGTTTGAATAGTTCAAAACAGCGTTTTTCTATGTTTTTGCAAGTTTAAAACAGCAATTTTATCGTCATTTCTCATAATTCGCCGTTTCACACGAAAGAAACATGAATTTGTCAGTTTGAATAGTTCAAAACAGCGTTTTTCTATGTTTTTGCAAGTTTTAAACAGCAATTTTATCGTCATTTATCATAAATCGCCGTTTCGCACGAAAGAAACATGAATTTGTCAGTTTGAGTAGTTCAAAACAATGTTTTTCTATGTTTTTGCAAATTTAAAACAGCAATTTTATCGTCATTTCTCATAAATCGCCGTTTCACACGAAAGAAACATGAATTTGTCATTTTGAATAGTTCAAAACAGCGTTTTTTCCATGTTTTTGCAAGTTTAAAACAGCAATTTTATCGTAATTTCTCATAAATCGCCGTTTCGCACGGAAGAAACATGAATTTGTCAGTTTGAATAGTTGAAAACAGCGTTTTTCAATGTTTTTGCAAGTTTAAAACAGCAATTTTATCGTGATTTCACAAAAATCCACCGTTTGGAACGTAAGAAACATGAATTTATCAGTTTGAATAGTTGAAAACAGCGTTTTTCTATGTTTTTGCAAGTTTAAAACAGCAATTTTATCGTCATTTCTCATAAATCGCCGTTTCGCACGAAAGAAACATGAATTTGTCAGTTTGAATAGTTCAAAACAGCGTTTTTCTATGTTTTTGCAAGTTTAAAACAGCAATTTTATCGTCATTTCTCATAAATCGCCGTTTCACACGTAAGAAACATGAATTTGTCAGTTTGAATAGTTCAAAACAGCGTTTTTCTATGTTTTTGCAAGTTTAAAACAGCAATTTTATCGTCATTTCTCATAAATCGCCGTTTCACACGAAAGAAACATGAATTTGTCAGTTTGAATAGTTCAAAACAGCGTTTTTCTATGTTTTTGCAAGTTTATAACAGCAATTTTATAGTAATTTCTCATAAATCGCCGTTTCGCACGGAAGAAACATGAATTTGTCAGTTTGAGTAGTTCAAAACAGCGTTTTTCTATATTTTTGCAAGTTTAAAACAGCAATTTTATCGCCATTTCTCATAAATCGCCGTATCACACGAAAGAAACATGAATTTGTCAGTTTGAATAGTTCAAAACAGCGTTTTTCTATGTTTTTGCAAGTTTATAACAGCAATTTTATAGTAATTTCTCATAAATCGCCGTTTCGCATAGAAGAAACATGAATTTGTCAGTTTGAGTAGTTCAAAACAGCGTTTTTCTATGTTTTTGCAAGTTTAAAACAGCAATTTTATCGTGATTTCACAAAAATCCACCGTTTCGAACGTAAGAAACATGAATTTATCAGTTTGAATAGTTGAAAACAGCGTTTTTCTATGTTTTTGCAAGTTTAAAACAGCAATTTTATCGTCATTTCTCATAAATCGCCGTTTCGCACGAAAGAAACAAGAATTTGTCAGTTTGAATAGTTCAAAACAGCGTTTTTCTATGTTTTTGCAAGTTTAAAACAGCAATTTTATCGTCATTTCTCATAAATCGCCGTTTAACACGAAAGAAACATGAATTTGTCAGTTTGAATAGTCAAAACAGCGTTTTTCTATGTTTTTGCAAGTTTAAAACAGCAATTTTATCGTCATTTCTCATAAATCGCCGTTTCGCAAGAAAGAAACATGAATTTGTCAGTTTGAATAGTTCAAAACAGCGTTTTTCTATGTTTTTCCAAGTTTAAAACATCAATTTTATCGTCATTTCTCATAAATCGCCGTTTCACACAAAAGAAACATGAATTTGTCCGTTTGAATAGTTCAAAACAGCGTTTTTCTATGTTTTTGCAAGTTTAAAACAGCAGTTTTATCGTAATTTCTCATAAATCGCCGTTTCGCACGGAAGAAACATGAATTTGTCAGTTTGAATAGTTGAAAACAGCGTTTTTCAATGTTTTTGCAAGTTTAAAACAGCAATTTTATCGTGATTTCACAAAAATCCACCGTTTCCAACGTAAGAAACATGAATTTATCAGTTTGAATAGTTCAAAACAGCGTTTTTCTATGTTTTTGCAAGTTTAAAACAGCAATTTTATCGTGATTTCACAAAAATCCACCGTTTCGAACGTAAGAAACATGAATTTATCAATTTGAATAGTTGAAAACAGCGTTTTTCTATGTTTTTGCAAGTTTAAAACAGCAATTTTATCGTCATTTCTCATAAATCGCCGTTTCGCACGAAAGAAACATGAATTTGTCAGTTTGAATAGTTCAAAACAGCGTTTTTCTATGTTTTTGCAAGTTTAAAACAGCAATTTTATCGTCATTTCTCATAAATCGCCGTTTCACACGAAAGAAACATGAATTTGTCAGTTTGAATAGTTCAAAACAGCGTTTTCCTATGTTTTTGCAAGTTTAAAACAGCAATTTTATCATCATTTATCATAAATCGCCGTTTCGCACGAAAGAAACATGAATTTGTCAGTTTGAGTAGTTCAAAACAATGTTTTTCTATGTTTTTGCAAATTTAAAACAGCAATTTTATCGTCATTTCTCATAAATCGCCGTTTCACACGAAAGAAACATGAATTTGTCATTTTGAATAGTTCAAAACAGCGTTTTTCCATGTTTTTGCAAGTTTAAAACAGCAATTTTATCGTAATTTCTCATAAATCGCCGTTTCGCACGGAAGAAACATGAATTTGTCAGTTTGAATAGTTGAAAACAGCGTTTTTCAATGTTTTTGCAAGTTTAAAACAGCAATTTTATCGTGATTTCACAAAAATCCACCGTTTGGAACGTAAGAAACATGAATTTATCAGTTTGAATAGTTGAAAACAGCGTTTTTCTATGTTTTTGCAAGTTTAAAACAGCAATTTTATCGTCATTTCTCATAAATCGCCGTTTCGCACGAAAGAAACATGAATTTGTCAGTTTGAATAGTTCAAAACAGCGTTTTTCTATGTTTTTGCAAGTTTAAAACAGCAATTTTATCGTCATTTCTCATAAATCGCCGTTTCACACGTAAGAAACATGAATTTGTCAGTTTGAATAGTTCAAAACAGCGTTTTTCTATGTTTTTGCAAGTTTAAAACAGCAATTTTATCGTCATTTCTCATAAATCGCCGTTTCACACGAAAGAAACATGAATTTGTCAGTTTGAATAGTTCAAAACAGCGTTTTTCTATGTTTTTGCAAGTTTATAACAGCAATTTTATAGTAATTTCTCATAAATCGCCGTTTCGCACGGAAGAAACATGAATTTGTCAGTTTGAGTAGTTCAAAACAGCGTTTTTCTATATTTTTGCAAGTTTAAAACAGCAATTTTATCGCCATTTCTCATAAATCGCCGTATCACACGAAAGAAACATGAATTTGTCAGTTTGAATAGTTCAAAACAGCGTTTTTCTATGTTTTTGCAAGTTTATAACAGCAATTTTATAGTAATTTCTCATAAATCGCCGTTTCGCACAGAAGAAACATGAATTTGTCAGTTTGAGTAGTTCAAAACAGCGTTTTTCTATGTTTTTGCAAGTTTAAAACAGCAATTTTATCGTGATTTCACAAAAATCCACCGTTTCGAACGTAAGAAACATGAATTTATCAGTTTGAATAGTTGAAAACAGCGTTTTTCTATGTTTTTGCAAGTTTAAAACAGCAATTTTATCGTCATTTCTCATAAATCGCCGTTTCGCACGAAAGAAACAAGAATTTGTCAGTTTGAATAGTTCAAAACAGCGTTTTTCTATGTTTTTGCAAGTTTAAAACAGCAATTTTATCGTCATTTCTCATAAATCGCCGTTTCACACGAAAGAAACATGAATTTGTCAGTTTGAATAGTCAAAACAGCGTTTTTCTATGTTTTTGCAAGTTTAAAACAGCAATTTTATCGTCATTTCTTATAAATCGCCGTTTCGCAAGAAAGAAACATGAATTTGTCAGTTTGAATAGTTCAAAACAGCGTTTTTCTATGTTTTTGCAAGTTTAAAACATCAATTTTATCGTCATTTCTCATAAATCGCCGTTTCACACAAAAGAAACATGAATTTGTCCGTTTGAATAGTTCAAAACAGCGTTTTTCTATGTTTTTGCAAGTTTAAAACAGCAGTTTTATCGTAATTTCTCATAAATCGCCGTTTCGCACGGAAGAAACATGAATTTGTCAGTTTGAATAGTTGAAAACAGCGTTTTTCAATGTTTTTGCAAGTTTAAAACAGCAATTTTATCGTGATTTCACAAAAATCCACCGTTTCCAACGTAAGAAACATGAATTTATCAGTTTGAATAGTTCAAAACAGCGTTTTTCTATGTTTTTGCAAGTTTAAAACAGCAATTTTATCGTGATTTCACAAAAATCCACCGTTTCGAACGTAAGAAACATGAATTTATCAATTTGAATAGTTGAAAACAGCGTTTTTCTATGTTTTTGCAAGTTTAAAACAGCAATTTTATCGTCATTTCTCATAAATCGCCGTTTCGCACGAAAGAAACATGAATTTGTCAGTTTGAATAGTTCAAAACAGCGTTTTTCTATGTTTTTGCAAGTTTAAAACAGCAATTTTATCGTCATTTCTCATAAATCGCCGTTTCACACGAAAGAAACATGAATTTGTCAGTTTGAATAGTTCAAAACAGCGTTTTTCTATGTTTTTGCAAGTTTAAAACAGCAATTTTATCGTCATTTATCATAAATCGCCGTTTCGCACGAAAGAAACATGAATTTGTCAGTTTGAATAGTTGAAAACAGCGTTTTTCAATGTTTTTGCATGTTTAAAACAGCAATTTTATCGTGATTTCACATAAATCCACCGTTTGGAACGTAAGAAACATGAATTTATCAGTTTGAATAGTTGAAAACAGCGTTTTTCTATGTTTTTGCAAGTTTAAAACAGCAATTTTATCGTCATTTCTCATAATTTGCCGTTTCGCACGAAAGAAACATGAATTTGTCAGTTTGAATAGTTCAAAACAGCGTTTTTCTATGTTTTTTCAAGTTTAAAACAGCAATTTTATCGTCATTTCTCATAAATCGCCGTTTCACACGTAAGAAACATGAATTTGTCAGTTTGAATAGTTCAAAACAGCGTTTTTCTATGTTTTTGCAAGTTTAAAACAGCAATTTTATCGTCATTTCTCATAAATCGCCGTTTCACACGAAAGAAACATGAATTTGTCATTTTGAATAGTTCAAAACAGCGTTTTTCTATGTTTTTGCAAGTTTATAACAGCAATTTTATAGTAATTTCTCATAAATCGCCGTTTCGCACGGAAGAAACATGAATTTGTCAGTTTGAGTAGTTCAAAACAGCGTTTTTCTATATTTTTGCAAGTTTAAAACAGCAATTTTATCGCCATTTCTCATAAATCGCTGTATCACACGAAAGAAACATGAATTTGTCAGTTTGAATAGTTCAAAACCGCGTTTTTCTATGTTTTTGCAAGTTTATAACAGCAATTTTATAGTAATTTCTCATAAATCGCCGTTTCGCACAGAAGAAACATGAATTTGTCAGTGTGAGTAGTTCAAAACAGCGTTTTTCTATGTTTTTGCAAGTTTAAAACAGCAATTTTATAGTGATTTCACAAAAATCCACCGTTTGGAACGTAAGAAACATGAATTTATCAGTTTGAATAGTTGAAAACAGCGTTTTTCTATGTTTTTGCAAGTTTAAAACAGCAATTTTATCGTCATTTCTCATAAATCGTCGTTTCACACGAAAGAAACATGCATTTGTCAGTTTGAATAGTTCAAAACAGCGTTTTTCTATGTTTTTGCAAGTTTAAAACAGCAATTTTATCGTCATTTCTCATAAATCGCCGTTTCGCACGAAAGAAACAAGAATTTGTCAGTTTGAATAGTTCAAAACAGCGTTTTTCTATGTTTTTGCAAGTTTAAAACAGCAATTTTATCGTGATTTCACAAAAATCCACCGTTTGTAACGTAAGAAACATGAATTTATCAGTTTGAATAGTTGAAAACAGCGTTTTTCTATGTTTTTGCAAGTTTAAAACAGCAATTTTATCGTCATTTCTCATAAATCGCCGTTTCGCACGGAAGAAACATGAATTTGTCAGTTTGAATAGTTCAAAACAGCGTTTTTCTATGTTTTTGCAAGTTTAAAACAGCAATTTTATCGTCATTTCTCATAAATCGCCGTTTCACACGAAAGAAACATGAATTTGTCAGTTTGAATAGTTCAAAACAGCGTTTTTCTATGTTTTTGCAAGTTTAAAACAGCAATTTTAACGTCATTTATCATAAATCGCCGTTTCGCACGAAAGAAACATGAATTTGTCAGTTTGAATAGTTGAAAACAGCGTTTTTCAATGTTTTTGCAAGTTTAAAACAGCAATTTTATCGTGATTTCACATAAATCCACCGTTTGGAACGTAAGAAACATGAATTTATCAGTTTGAATAGTTGAAAACAGCGTTTTTCTATGTTTTTGCAAGTTTAAAACAGCAATTTTATCGTCATTTCTCATAATTTGCCGTTTCGCACGAAAGAAACATGAATTTGTCAGTTTGAATAGTTCAAAACAGCGTTTTTCTATGTTTTTTCAAGTTTAAAACAGCAATTTTATCGTCATTTCTCATAAATCGCCGTTTCACACGTAAGAAACATGAATTTGTCAGTTTGAATAGTTCAAAACAGCGTTTTTCTATGTTTTTGCAAGTTTAAAACAGCAATTTTATCGTCATTTCTCATAAATCGCCGTTTCACACGAAAGAAACATGAATTTGTCATTTTGAATAGTTCAAAACAGCGTTTTTCTATGTTTTTGCAAGTTTATAACAGCAATTTTATAGTAATTTCTCATAAATCGCCGTTTCGCACGGAAGAAACATGAATTTGTCAGTTTGAGTAGTTCAAAACAGCGTTTTTCTATATTTTTGCAAGTTTAAAACAGCAATTTTATCGCCATTTCTTATAAATCGCCGTATCACACGAAAGAAACATGAATTTGTCAGTTTGAATAGTTCAAAACCGCGTTTTTCTATGTTTTTGCAAGTTTATAACAGCAATTTATAGTAATTTCTCATAAATCGCCGTTTCGCACAGAAGAAACATGAATTTGTCAGTGTGAGTAGTTCAAAACAGCGTTTTTCTATGTTTTTGCAAGTTTAAAACAGCAATTTTATAGTGATTTCACAAAAATCCACCGTTTGGAACGTAAGAAACATGAATTTATCAGTTTGAATAGTTGAAAACAGCGTTTTTCTATGTTTTTGCAAGTTTAAAACAGCAATTTTATCGTCATTTCTCATAAATCGCCGTTTCACACGAAAGAAACATGCATTTGTCAGTTTGAATAGTTCAAAACAGCGTTTTTTCTATGTTTTTGCAAGTTTAAAACAGCAATTTTATCGTCATTTCTCATAAATCGCCGTTTCGCACGAAAGAAACAAGAATTTGTCAGTTTGAATAGTTCAAAACAGCGTTTTTCTATGTTTTTGCAAGTTTAAAACAGCAATTTTATCGTGATTTCACAAAAATCCACCGTTTGGAACGTAAGAAACATGAATTTATCAGTTTGAATAGTTGAAAACAGCGTTTTTCTATGTTTTTGCAAGTTTAAAACAGCAATTTTATCGTCATTTCTCATAAATCGCCGTTTCGCACGGAAGAAACATGAATTTGTCAGTTTGAATAGTTGAAAACAGCGTTTTTCAATGTTTTTGCAAGTTTAAAACAGCAATTTTATCGTGATTTCACAAAAATCCACCGTTTGGAACGTAAGAAACATGAATTTATCAGTTTGAATAGTTGAAAACAGCGTTTTTCTATGTTTTTGCAAGTTTAAAACAGCAATTTTATCGTCATTTCTCATAAATCGCCGTTTCACACGAAAGAAACATGCATTTGTCAGTTTGAATAGTTCAAAACAGCGTTTTTCTATGTTTTTGCAAGTTTAAAACAGCAATTTTATCGTCATTTCTCATAAATCGCCGTTTCACACGTAAGAAACATGAATTTGTCAGTTTGAATAGTTCAAAACAGCGTTTTTCTATGTTTTTGCAAGTTTAAAACAGCAATTTTATCGTCATTTCTCATAAATCGCCGTTTCACACGAAAGAAACATGAATTTGTCAGTTTGAATAGTTCAAAACAGCGTTTTTCTATGTTTTTGCAAGTTTATAACAGCAATTTTATAGTAATTTCTCATAAATCGCCGTTTCGCACAGAAGAAACATGAATTTGTCAGTTTGAGTAGTTCAAAACAGCGTTTTTCTATATTTTTGCAAGTTTAAAACAGCAATTTTATCGCCATTTCTCATAAATCGCCGTATCACACGAAAGAAACATGAATTTGTCAGTTTGAATAGTTCAAAACAGTGTTTTTCTATGTTTTTGCAAGTTTATAACAGCAATTTTATAGTAATTTCTCATAAATCGCCGTTTCGCACATAAGAAACATGAATTTGTCAGTTTGAGTAGTTCAAAACAGCGTTTTTCTATGTTTTTTGCAAGTTTAAAACAGCAATTTTATCGTGATTTCACAAAAATCCACCGTTTCGAACGTAAGAAACATGAATTTATCAGTTTGAATAGTTGAAAACAGCGTTTTTCTATGTTTTTGCAAGTTTAAAACAACAATTTTATCGTCATTTCTCATAAATCGCCGTTTCGCACGAAAGAAACAAGAATTTGTCAGTTTGAATAGTTCAAAACAGCGTTTTTCTATGTTTTTGCAAGTTTAAAACAGCAATTTTATCGTCATTTCTCATAAATCGCCGTTTCACACGAAAGAAACATGAATTTGTCAGTTTGAATAGTCAAAACAGCGTTTTTCTATGTTTTTGCAAGTTTAAAACAGCAATTTTATCGTCATTTCTCATAAATCGCCGTTTCGCACGAAAGAAACATGAATTTGTCAGTTTGAATAGTTCAAAACAGCGTTTTTCTATGTTTTTGCAAGTTTAAAACAGCAATTTTATCGTCATTTATCATAAATCGCCGTATCGCACGAAAGAAACATGAATTTGTCAGTTTGAGTAGTTCAAAACAGTGTTTTTCTATGTTTTGCAAGTTTAAAACAGCAATTTTATCGTCATTTCTCATAAATCGCCGTTTCACACGAAAGAAACATGAATTTGTCAGTTTGAATAGTTCAAAACAGCGTTTTTCTATGTTTTTGCAAGTTTATAACAGCAATTTTATAGTAATTTCTCATAAATCGCCGTTTCGCACAGAAGAAACATGAATTTGTCAGTTTGAGTAGTTCAAAACAGTGTTTTTCTATGTTTTTGCAAATTTAAAACAGCAATTTTATCGTCATTTCTCATAAATCGCCGTTTCACACGAAAGAAACATGAATTTGTCATTTTGAATAGTTCAAAACAGCGTTTTTCTATGTTTTTGCAAGTTTTAAAACAGCAATTTTATCGTAATTTCTCATAAATCGCCGTTTCGCACGGAAGAAACATGAATTTGTCAGTTTGAATAGTTGAAAACAGCGTTTTTCAATGTTTTTGCAAGTTTAAAACAGCAATTTTATCGTGATTTTACAAAAATCCACCGTTTGGAACGTAAGAAACATGAAATTATCAGTTTGAATAGTTGAAAACAGCGTTTTTCTATGTTTTTGCAAGTTTAAAACAGCAATTTTATCGTCATTTCTCATAAATCGCCGTTTCGCACGAAAGAAACATGAATTTGTCAGTTTGAATAGTTCAAAACAGCGTTTTTCTATGTTTTTGCAAGTTTAAAACAGCAATTTTATTGTCATTCTCATAAATCGCCGTTTCACACGTAAGAAACATGAATTTGTCAGTTTGAATAGTTCAAAACAGCGTTTTTCTATGTTTTTGCAAGTTTAAAACAGCAATTTTATCGTCATTTCTCATAAATCGCCGTTTCGCACGGAAGAAACATGAATTTGTCAGTTTGAATAGTTGAAAACAGCGTTTTTCAATGTTTTTGCAAGTTTAAAACAGCAATTTTATCGTGATTTCACAAAAATCCACCGTTTGGAACGTAAGAAACATGAATTTATCAGTTTGAATAGTTGAAAACAGCGTTTTTCTATGTTTTTGCAAGTTTAAAACAGCAATTTTATCGTCATTTCTCATAAATCGCCGTTTCACACGAAAGAAACATGCATTTGTCAGTTTGAATAGTTCAAAACAGCGTTTTTCTATGTTTTTGCAAGTTTAAAACAGCAATTTTATCGTCATTTCTCATAAATCGCCGTTTCACACGTAAGAAACATGAATTGTCAGTTTGAATAGTTCAAAACAGCGTTTTTTATGTTTTAGCAAGTTTAAAACAGCAATTTTATCGTCATTTCTCATAAATCGCCGTTTCACACGAAAGAAACATGAATTTGTCAGTTTGAATAGTTCAAAAAAACAGCGTTTTTTCTATGTTTTTGCAAGTTTATAACAGCAATTTTATAGTAATTTCTCATAAATCGCCGTTTCGCACAGAAGAAACATGAATTTGTCAGTTTGAGTAGTTCAAAACAGCGTTTTTCTATATTTTTGCAAGTTTAAAACAGCAATTTTATCGCCATTTCTCATAAATCGCCGTATCACACGAAAGAAACATGAATTTGTCCGTTTGAATAGTTCAAAACAGCGTTTTTCTATGTTTTTGCAAGTTTAAAACAGCAATTTTATCGTAATTTCTCATAAATCGCCGTTTCGCACGGAAGAAACATGAATTTGTCAGTTTGAATAGTTGAAAACAGCGTTTTTCAATGTTTTTGCAAGTTTAAAACAGCAATTTTATCGTGTTTTCACAAAAATCCACCGTTTCGAACGTAAGAAACATGAATTTATCAGTTTGAATAGTTGAAAACAGCGTTTTTCTATGTTTTTGCAAGTTTAAAACAGCAATTTTATCGTCATTTCTCATAAATCGCCGTTTCGCACGAAAGAAACATCAATTTGTTAGTTTGAATAGTTCAAAACAGCGTTTTTCTATGTTTTTGCAAGTTTAAAACAGCAATTTTATCGTCATTTCTTATAAATCGCCGTTTCACACGAAAGAAACATGAATTTGTCAGTTTGAATAGTTCAAAACAGCGTTTTTCTATGTTTTTGCAAGTTTAAAACAGCAATTTTATCGTCATTTATCATAAATCGCCGTTTCGCACGAAAGAAACATGAATTTGTCAGTTTGAGTAGTTCAAAACAGTGTTTTTTCTATGTTTTTGCAAATTTAAAACAGCAATTTTATCGTCATTTCTCATAAATCGCCGTTTCACACGAAAGAAACATGAATTTGTCATTTTGAATAGTTCAAAACAGCGTTTTTCTATGTTTTTGCAAGTTTAAAACAGCAATTTTATCGTAATTTCTCAAAAATCGCCGTTTCGCACGGAAGAAACATGAATTTGTCAGTTTGAATAGTTGAAAACAGCGTTTTTCAATGTTTTTGCAAGTTTAAAACAGCAATTTTATCGTGATTTTACAAAAATCCACCGTTTGGAACGTAAGAAACATGAATTTATCAGTTTGAATAGTTGAAAACAGCGTTTTTCTATGTTTTTGCAAGTTTAAAACAGCAATTTTATCGTCATTTCTCATAAATCGCCGTTTCGCACGAAAGAAACATGAATTTGTCAGTTTGAATAGTTCAAAACAGCGTTTTTCTATGTTTTTGCAAGTTTAAAACAGCAATTTTATCGTCATTTCTCATAAATCGCCGTTTCACACGTAAGAAACATGAATTTGTCAGTTTGAATAGTTCAAAACAGCGTTTTTTCTATGTTTTTGCAAGTTTAAAACAGCAATTTTATCGTCATTTCTCATAAATCGCCGTTTCGCACGGAAGAAACATGAATTTGTCAGTTTGAATAGTTGAAAACAGCGTTTTTCAATGTTTTTGCAAGTTTAAAACAGCAATTTTATCGTGATTTCACAAAAATCCACCGTTTGGAACGTAAGAAACATGAATTTATCAGTTTGAATAGTTGAAAACAGCGTTTTTCAATGTTTTTGCAAGTTTAAAACAGCAATTTTATCGTGATTTCACATAAATCCACCGTTTGGAACGTAAGAAACATGAATTTATCAGTTTGAATAGTTGAAAACAGCGTTTTTCTATGTTTTTGCAAGTTTAAAACAGCAATTTTATCGTCATTTCTCATAATTTGCCGTTTCGCACGAAAGAAACATGAATTTGTCAGTTTGAATAGTTCAAAACAGCGTTTTTCTATGTTTTTTCAAGTTTAAAACAGCAATTTTATCGTCATTTCTCATAAATCGCCGTTTCACACGTAAGAAACATGAATTTGTCAGTTTGAATAGTTCAAAACAGCGTTTTTCTATGTTTTTGCAAGTTTTAAAACAGCAATTTTATCGTCATTTCTCATAAATCGCCGTTTTACACGAAAGAAACATGAATTTGTCATTTTGAATAGTTCAAACAGCGTTTTTCTATGTTTTTTCAAGTTTATAACAGCAATTTTATAGTAATTTCTCATAAATCGCCGTTTCGCACGGAAGAAACATGAATTTGTCAGTTTGAGTAGTTCAAAACAGCGTTTTTCTATATTTTTGCAAGTTTAAAACAGCAATTTTATCGTCATTTCTCATAAATCGCCGTTTCACACGTAAGAAACATGAATTTGTCAGTTTGAATAGTTCAAAACAGCGTTTTTCTATGTTTTTGCAAGTTTAAAACAGCAATTTTATCGTCATTTCTCATAAATCGCCGTTTTACACGAAAGAAACATGAATTTGTCATTTTGAATAGTTCAAAACAGCGTTTTTCTATGTTTTTTCAAGTTTATAACAGCAATTTTATAGTAATTTCTCATAAATCGCCGTTTCGCACGGAAGAAACATGAATTTGTCAGTTTGAGTAGTTCAAAACAGCGTTTTTCTATGTTTTTGCAAGTTTAAAACAGCAATTTTATCGTAATTTCTCATAAATCGCCGTTTCGCACGGAAGAAACATGAATTTGTCAGTTTGAATAGTTGAAAACAGCGTTTTTCAATGTTTTTTCAAGTTTAAAACAGCAATTTTATCGTGATTTCACAAAAATCCACCGTTTCGAACGTAAGAAACATGAATTTATCAGTTTGAATAGTTGAAAACAGCGTTTTTCTATGTTTTTGCAAGTTTAAAACAGCAATTTTATCGTCATTTCTCATAAATCGCCGTTTCGCACGAAAGAAACATCAATTTGTTAGTTTGAATAGTTCAAAACAGCGTTTTTCTATGTTTTTGCAAGTTTAAAACAGCAATTTTATCGTCATTTCTTATAAATCGCCGTTTCACACGAAAGAAACATGAATTTGTCAGTTTGAATAGTTCAAAACAGCGTTTTTTCTATGTTTTTGCAAGTTTAAAACAGCAATTTTATCGTCATTTATCATAAATCGCCGTATCGCACGAAAGAAACATGAATTTGTCAGTTTGAGTAGTTCAAAACAGTGTTTTTCTATGTTTTTGCAAATTTAAAACAGCAATTTTATCGTCATTTCTCATAAATCGCCGTTTCACACGAAAGAAACATGAATTTGTCATTTTGAATAGTTCAAAACAGCGTTTTTCTATGTTTTTGCAAGTTTAAAACAGCAATTTTATCGTAATTTCTCATAAATCGCCGTTTCGCACGGAAGAAACATGAATTTGTCAGTTTGAATAGTTGAAAACAGCGTTTTTCAATGTTTTTGCAAGTTTAAAACAGCAATTTTATCGTGATTTTACAAAAATCCACCGTTTGGAACGTAAGAAACATGAATTTATCAGTTTGAATAGTTGAAAACAGCGTTTTTCTATGTTTTTGCAAGTTTAAAACAGCAATTTTATCGTCATTTCTCATAAATCGCCGTTTCGCACGAAAGAAACATGAATTTGTCAGTTTGAATAGTTCAAAACAGCGTTTTTCTATGTTTTTGCAAGTTTAAAACAGCAATTTTATTGTCATTTCTCATAAATCGCCGTTTCACACGTAAGAAACATGAATTTGTCAGTTTGAATAGTTCAAAACAGCGTTTTTCTATGTTTTTGCAAGTTTAAAACAGCAATTTTATCGTCATTTCTCATAAATCGCCGTTTCGCACGGAAGAAACATGAATTTGTCAGTTTGAATAGTTGAAAACAGCGTTTTTCAATGTTTTTGCAAGTTTAAAACAGCAATTTTATCGTGATTTCACAAAAATCCACCGTTTGGAACGTAAGAAACATGAATTTATCAGTTTGAATAGTTGAAAACAGCGTTTTTCTATGTTTTTGCAAGTTTAAAACAGCAATTTTATCGTCATTTCTCATAAATCGCCGTTTCACACGAAAGAAACATGCATTTGTCAGTTTGAATAGTTCAAAACAGCGTTTTTCTATGTTTTTGCAAGTTTAAAACAGCAATTTTATCGTCATTTCTCATAAATCGCCGTTTCACACGTAAGAAACATGAATTTGTCAGTTTTAATAGTTCAAAACAGCGTTTTTTATGTTTTAGCAAGTTTAAAACAGCAATTTTATCGTCATTTCTCATAAATCGCCGTTTCACACGAAAGAAACATGAATTTGTCAGTTTGAATAGTTCAAAACAGCGTTTTTTCTATGTTTTTGCAAGTTTATAACAGCAATTTTATAGTAATTTCTCATAAATCGCCGTTTCGCACAGAAGAAACATGAATTTGTCAGTTTGAGTAGTTCAAAACAGCGTTTTTCTATATTTTTGCAAGTTTAAAACAGCAATTTTATCGCCATTTCTCATAAATCGCCGTATCACACGAAAGAAACATGAATTTGTCCGTTTGAATAGTTCAAAACAGCGTTTTTCTATGTTTTTGCAAGTTTAAAACAGCAATTTTATCGTAATTTCTCATAAATCGCCGTTTCGCACGGAAGAAACATGAATTTGTCAGTTTGAATAGTTGAAAACAGCGTTTTTCAATGTTTTTGCAAGTTTAAAACAGCAATTTTATCGTGATTTCACAAAAATCCACCGTTTCGAACGTAAGAAACATGAATTTATCAGTTTGAATAGTTGAAAACAGCGTTTTTCTATGTTTTTGCAAGTTTAAAACAGCAATTTTATCGTCATTTCTCATAAATCGCCGTTTCGCACGAAAGAAACATCAATTTGTTAGTTTGAATAGTTCAAAACAGCGTTTTTCTATGTTTTTGCAAGTTTAAAACAGCAATTTTATCGTCATTTCTTATAAATCGCCGTTTCACACGAAAGAAACATGAATTTGTCAGTTTGAATAGTTCAAAACAGCGTTTTTCTATGTTTTTGCAAGTTTAAAACAGCAATTTTATCGTCATTTATCATAAATCGCCGTTTCGCACGAAAGAAACATGAATTTGTCAGTTTGAGTAGTTCAAAACAGTGTTTTTCTATGTTTTTGCAAATTTAAAACAGCAATTTTATCGTCATTTCTCATAAATCGCCGTTTCACACGAAAGAAACATGAATTTGTCATTTTGAATAGTTCAAAACAGCGTTTTTCTATGTTTTTTGCAAGTTTAAAACAGCAATTTTATCGTAATTTCTCATAAATCGCCGTTTCGCACGGAAGAAACATGAATTTGTCAGTTTGAATAGTTGAAAACAGCGTTTTTCAATGTTTTTGCAAGTTTAAATCAGCAATTTTATCGTGATTTTACAAAAATCCACCGTTTGGAACGTAAGAAACATGAATTTATCAGTTTGAATAGTTGAAACAGCGTTTTTCTATGTTTTTGCAAGTTTAAAACAGCAATTTTATCGTCATTTCTCATAAATCGCCGTTTCGCACGAAAGAAACATGAATTTGTCAGTTTGAATAGTTCAAAACAGCGTTTTTCTATGTTTTTGCAAGTTTAAAACAGCAATTTTATCGTCATTTCTCATAAATCGCCGTTTCACACGTAAGAAACATGAATTTGTCAGTTTGAATAGTTCAAAACAGCGTTTTTCTATGTTTTTGCAAGTTTAAAACAGCAATTTTATCGTCATTTCTCATAAATCGCCGTTTCGCACGGAAGAAACATGAATTTGTCAGTTTGAATAGTTGAAAACAGCGTTTTTCAATGTTTTTGCAAGTTTTAAAACAGCAATTTTATCGTGATTTCACAAAAATCCACCGTTTGGAACGTAAGAAACATGAATTTATCAGTTTGAATAGTTGAAAACAGCGTTTTTCAATGTTTTTGCAAGTTTAAAACAGCAATTTTATCGTGATTTCACATAAATCCACCGTTTGGAACGTAAGAAACATGAATTTATCAGTTTGAATAGTTGAAAACAGCGTTTTTCTATGTTTTTGCAAGTTTAAAACAGCAATTTTATCGTCATTTCTCATAATTTGCCGTTTCGCACGAAAGAAACATGAATTTGTCAGTTTGAATAGTTCAAAACAGCGTTTTTCTATGTTTTTTCAAGTTTAAAACAGCAATTTTATCGTCATTTCTCATAAATCGCCGTTTCACACGTAAGAAACATGAATTTGTCAGTTTGAATAGTTCAAAACAGCGTTTTTTCTATGTTTTTGCAAGTTTAAAACAGCAATTTTATCGTCATTTCTCATAAATCGCCGTTTTACACGAAAGAAACATGAATTTGTCATTTTGAATAGTTCAAAACAGCGTTTTTCTATGTTTTTGCAAGTTTATAACAGCAATTTTATAGTAATTTCTCATAAATCGCCGTTTCGCACGGAAGAAACATGAATTTGTCAGTTTGAGTAGTTCAAAACAGCGTTTTTTCTATATTTTTGCAAGTTTAAAACAGCAATTTTATCGCCATTTCTCATAAATCGCCGTATCACACGAAAGAAACATGAATTTGTCAGTTTGAATAGTTCAAAACCGCGTTTTTCTATGTTTTTGCAAGTTTATAACAGCAATTTTATAGTAATTTCTCATAAATCGCCGTTTCGCACAGAAGAAACATGAATTTGTCAGTGTGAGTAGTTCAAAACAGCGTTTTTCTATGTTTTTGCAAGTTTAAAACAGCAATTTTATAGTGATTTCACAAAAATCCACCGTTTGGAACGTAAGAAACATGAATTTATCAGTTTGAATAGTTGAAAACAGCGTTTTTCTATGTTTTTGCAAGTTTAAAACAGCAATTTTATCGTCATTTCTCATAAATCGCCGTTTCACACGAAAGAAACATGCATTTGTCAGTTTGAATAGTTCAAAACAGCGTTTTTCTATGTTTTTGCAAGTTTAAAACAGCAATTTTATCGTCATTTCTCATAAATCGCCGTTTCGCACGAAAGAAACAAGAATTTGTCAGTTTGAATAGTTCAAAACAGCGTTTCTCTATGTTTTTGCAAGTTTAAAACAGCAATTTTATCGTGATTTCACAAAAATCCACCGTTGGAACGTAAGAAACATGAATTTATCAGTTTGAATAGTTGAAAACAGCGTTTTTCTATGTTTTTGCAAGTTTAAAACAGCAATTTTATCGTCATTTCTCATAAATCGCCGTTTTCGCACGGAAGAAACATGAATTTGTCAGTTTGAATAGTTGAAAACAGCGTTTTTCAATGTTTTTGCAAGTTTAAAACAGCAATTTTATCGTGATTTCACAAAAATCCACCGTTTGGAACGTAAGAAACATGAATTTATCAGTTTGAATAGTTAAAAACAGCGTTTTTCTATGTTTTTGCAAGTTTAAAACAGCAATTTTATCGTCATTTCACATAAATCGCCGTTTCACACGAAAGAAACATGCATTTGTCAGTTTGAATAGTTCAAAACAGCGTTTTTCTATGTTTTTGCAAGTTTAAAACAGCAATTTTATCGTCATTTCTCATAAATCGCCGTTTCACACGTAAGAAACATGAATTTGTCAGTTTGAATAGTTCAAAACAGCGTTTTTCTATGTTTTTGCAAGTTTAAAACAGCAATTTTATCGTCATTTCTCATAAATCGCCGTTTCACACGAAAGAAACATGAATTTGTCAGTTTGAATAGTTCAAAACAGCGTTTTTCTATGTTTTTGCAAGTTTATAACAGCAATTTTATAGTAATTTCTCATAAATCGCCGTTTCGCACAGAAGAAACATGAATTTGTCAGTTTGAGTAGTTCAAAACAGCGTTTTTCTATATTTTTGCAAGTTTAAAACAGCAATTTTATCGCCATTTCTCATAAATCGCCGTATCACACGAAAGAAACATGAATTTGTCAGTTTGAATAGTTCAAAACAGTGTTTTTTTATGTTTTTGCAAGTTTATAACAGCAATTTTATAGTAATTTCTCATAAATCGCCGTTTCGCACATAAGAAACATGAATTTGTCAGTTTGAGTAGTTCAAAACAGCGTTTTTTCTATGTTTTTGCAAGTTTAAAACAGCAATTTTATCGTGATTTCACAAAAATCCACCGTTTCGAACGTAAGAAACATGAATTTATCAGTTTGAATAGTTGAAAACAGCGTTTTTCTATGTTTTTGCAAGTTTAAAACAGCAATTTTATCGTCATTTCTCATAAATCGCCGTTTCGCACGAAAGAAACAAGAATTTGTCAGTTTGAATAGTTCAAAACAGCGTTTTTCTATGTTTTTGCAAGTTTAAAACAGCAATTTTATCGTCATTTCTCATAAATCGCCGTTTCACACGAAAGAATCATGAATTTGTCAGTTTTGAATAGTCAAAACAGCGTTTTTCTATGTTTTTGCAAGTTTTAAAACAGCAATTTTATCGTCATTTCTCATTAATCGCCGTTTCGCACGAAAGAAACATGAATTTGTCAGTTTGAATAGTTCAAAACAGCGTTTTTCTATGTTTTTGCAAGTTTAAAACAGCAATTTTATTATTTCTCATAAATCGCCGTTTCACACGAAAGAAACATGAATTTGTCCGTTTGAATAGTTCAAAACAGCGTTTTTCTATGTTTTTGCAAGTTTAAAACAGCAATTTTATCGTAATTTCTCATAAATCGCCGTTTCGCACGGAAGAAACATGAATTTGTCAGTTTGAATAGTTGAAAAACAGCGTTTTTCAATGTTTTTGCAAGTTTAAAACAGCAAATTTTATCGTGATTTCACAAAATCCACCGTTTCGAACGTAAGAAACATGAATTTATCAGTTTGAATAGTTGAAAACAGCGTTTTTCTATGTTTTTGCAAGTTTAAAACAGCAATTTTATCGTCATTTCTCATAAATCGCCGTTTCGCACGAAAGAAACATCAATTTGTTAGTTTGAATAGTTCAAAACAGCGTTTTTCTATGTTTTTGCAAGTTTAAAACAGCAATTTTATCGTCATTTCTTATAAATCGCCGTTTCACACGAAAGAAACATGAATTTGTCAGTTTGAATAGTTCAAAACAGCGTTTTTTCTATGTTTTTGCAAGTTTAAAACAGCAATTTTATCGTCATTTATCATAATTCGCCGTATCGCACGAAAGAAACATGAATTTGTCAGTTTGAGTAGTTCAAAACAGTGTTTTTCTATGTTTTTGCAAGTTTATAACAGCAATTTTTATAGTAATTTCTCATAAATCGCCGTTTCGCACAGAAGAAACATGAATTTGTCATTTTGAATAGTTCAAAACAGCGTTTTTCTATGTTTTTGCAAGTTTATAACAGCAATTTTATAGTAATTTCTCATAAATCGCCGTTTCGCACGGAAGAAACATGAATTTGTCAGTTTGTAGTAGTTCAAAACAGCGTTTTTCTATATTTTTGCAGTTTAAAACAGCAATTTTATCGCCATTTCTCATAAATCGCCGTATCACACGAAAGAAACATGAATTTGTCAGTTTGAATAGTTCAAAACCGCGTTTTTCTATGTTTTTGCAAGTTTATAACAGCAATTTTATAGTAATTTCTCATAAATCGCCGTTTCGCACAGAAGAAACATGAATTTGTCAGTGTGAGTAGTTCAAAACAGCGTTTTTCTATGTTTTTGCAAGTTTAAAACAGCAATTTTATAGTGATTTCACAAAAATCCACCGTTTGGAACGTAAGAAACATGAATTTATCAGTTTGAATAGTTGAAAACAGCGTTTTTCTATGTTTTTGCAAGTTTTAAAACAGAAATTTTATCGTCATTTCTCATAAATCGCCGTTTCACACGAAAGAACATGCATTTGTCAGTTTGAATAGTTCAAAACAGCGTTTTTCTATGTTTTGCAAGTTTAAAACAGCAATTTTATCGTCATTTCTCATAAATCGCCGTTTCGCACGAACGAAACAAGAATTTGTCAGTTTGAATAGTTCAAAACAGCGTTTTTCTATGTTTTTGCAAGTTTAAAACAGCAATTTTATCGTGATTTCACAAAATCCACCGTTTGGAACGTAAGAAACATGAATTTATCAGTTTGAATAGTTGAAAACAGCGTTTTTCTATGTTTTTGCAAGTTTAAAAACAGCAATTTTATCGTCATTTCTCATAAATCGCCGTTTCGCACGGAAGAAACATGAATTTGTCAGTTTGAATAGTTGAAAACAGCGTTTTTCAATGTTTTTGCAAGTTTAAAACAGCAATTTATCGTGATTTCACAAAATCCACCGTTTGGAACGTAAGAAACATGAATTTATCAGTTTGAATAGTTGAAAACAGCGTTTTTCTATGTTTTTGCAAGTTTAAAACAGCAATTTTATCGTCATTTCTCATAAATCGCCGTTTCACACGAAAGAAACATGCATTTGTCAGTTTGAATAGTTCAAACAGCGTTTTTCTATGTTTTTGCAAGTTTAAAACAGCAATTTTATCGTCATTTCTCATAAATCGCCGTTTCACAAGTAAGAAACATGAATTTATCAGTTTGAATAGTTCAAAACAGCGTTTTTCTATGTTTTTGCAAGTTTAAAACAGCAATTTTATCGTCATTTCTCATAAATCGCCGTTTCACACGAAAGAAACATGAATTTGTCAGTTTGAATAGTTCAAAACAGCGTTTTTCTATGTTTTTGCAAGTTTATAACAGCAATTTTATAGTAATTTCTCATAAATCGCCGTTTCGCACAGAAGAAACATGAATTTGTCAGTTTGAGTAGTTCAAAACAGCGTTTTTCTATATTTTTGCAAGTTTAAAACAGCAATTTTATCGCCATTTCTCATAAATCGCCGTATCACACGAAAGAAACATGAATTTGTCAGTTTGAATATTTCAAAACAGTGTTTTTTTATGTTTTTGCAAGTTTATAACAGCAATTTTATAGTAATTTCTCATAAATCGCCGTTTCGCACATAAGAAACATGAATTTGTCAGTTTGAGTAGTTCAAAACAGCGTTTTTCTATGTTTTTGCAAGTTTAAAACAGCAATTTTATCGTGATTTCACAAAAATCCACCGTTTCGAACGTAAGAAACATGAATTTATCAGTTTGAATAGTTGAAAACAGCGTTTTTCTATGTTTTTGCAAGTTTAAAACAGCAATTTTATCGTCATTTCTCATAAATCGCCGTTTCGCACGAAAGAAACAAGAATTTGTCAGTTTGAATAGTTCAAAACAGCGTTTTTTCTATGTTTTTGCAAGTTTAAAACAGCAATTTTATCGTCATTCTCATAAATCGCCGTTCTCACACGAAAGAATACTATGGGTTGTGAATTTGTCAGTTTGAATAGTCAAAACAGCGTTTTTCTATGTTTTTGCAAGTTTAAAACAGCAATTTTATCGTCATTTCTCATTAATCGCCGTTTCGCACGAAAGAAACATGAATTTGTCAGTTTGAATAGTTCAAAACAGCGTTTTTCTATGTTTTTGCAAGTTTAAAACAGCAATTTTATCGTCATTTCTCATAAATCGCCGTTTCACACGAAAGAAACATGAATTTGTCCGTTTGAATAGTTCAAAACAGCGTTTTTCTATGTTTTTGCAAGTTTAAAACAGCAATTTTATCGTAATTTCTCATAAATCGCCGTTTCGCACGGAAGAAACATGAATTTGTCAGTTTGAATAGTTGAAAACAGCGTTTTTCAATGTTTTTGCAAGTTTAAAACAGCAATTTTATCGTGATTTCACAAAAATCCACCGTTTCGAACGTAAGAAACATGAATTTATCAGTTTGAATAGTTGAAAACAGCGTTTTTCTATGTTTTTGCAAGTTTAAAACAGCAATTTTATCGTCATTTCTCATAAATCGCCGTTTCGCACAAAAGAAACATCAATTTGTTAGTTTGAATAGTTCAAAACAGCGTTTTTCTATGTTTTTGCAAGTTTAAAACAGCAATTTTATCGTCATTTCTTATAAATCGCCGTTTCACACGAAAGAAACATGAATTTGTCAGTTTGAATAGTTCAAAACAGCGTTTTTCTATGTTTTTGCAAGTTTAAAACAGCAATTTTATCGTCATTTATCATAAACCGCCGTATCGCACGAAAGAAACATGAATTTGTCAGTTTGAGTAGTTCAAACAGTGTTTTTCTATGTTTTTGCAAATTTAAAACAGCAATTTTATCGTCATTTCTCATAAATCGCCGTTTCACACGAAAGAAACATGAATTTGTCATTTTGAATAGTTCAAAACAGCGTTTTTCTATGTTTTTGCAAGTTTAAAACAGCAATTTTATCGTAATTTCTCATAAATCGCCGTTTCGCACGGAAGAAACATGAATTTGTCAGTTTGAATAGTTGAAAACAGCGTTTTTCAATGTTTTTGCAAGTTTTAAACAGCAATTTTATCGTGATTTTACAAAAATCCACCGTTTGGAACGTAAGAAACATGAATTTATCAGTTTGAATAGTTGAAAACAGCGTTTTTCTATGTTTTTGCAAGTTTAAAACAGCAATTTTATCGTCATTTCTCATAAATCGCCGTTTCGCACGAAAGAAACATGAATTTGTCAGTTTGAATAGTTCAAAACAGCGTTTTTCTATGTTTTTGCAAGTTTAAAACAGCAATTTTATTGTCATTTCTCATAAATCGCCGTTTCACACGTAAGAAACATGAATTTGTCAGTTTGAATAGTTCAAAACAGCGTTTTTCTATGTTTTTGCAAGTTTAAAACAGCAATTTTATCGTCATTTCTCATAAATCGCCGTTTCGCACGGAAGAAACATGAATTTGTCAGTTTGAATAGTTGAAAACAGCGTTTTTCAATGTTTTTGCAAGTTTAAAACAGCAATTTTATCGTGATTTCACAAAAATCCACCGTTTGGAACGTAAGAAACATGAATTTATCAGTTTGAATAGTTGAAAACAGCGTTTTTCTATGTTTTTGCAAGTTTAAAACAGCAATTTTATCGTCATTTCTCATATATCGCCGTTTCACACGAAAGAAACATGCATTTGTCAGTTTGAATAGTTCAAAACAGCGTTTTTCTATGTTTTTGCAAGTTTAAAACAGCAATTTTATCGTCATTTCTCATAAATCGCCGTTTCACACGTAAGAAACATGAATTTAACAGTTTGAATAGTTCAAAACAGCGTTTTTTATGTTTTAGCAAGTTTAAAACAGCAATTTTATCGTCATTTCTCATAAATCGCCGTTTCACACGAAAGAAACATGAATTTGTCAGTTTGAATAGTTCAAAACAGCGTTTTTCTATGTTTTTGCAAGTTTATAACAGCAATTTTATAGTAATTTCTCATAAATCGCCGTTTCGCACAGAAGAAACATGAATTTGTCAGTTTGAGTAGTTCAAAACAGCGTTTTTCTATATTTTTGCAAGTTTAAAACAGCAATTTTATCGCCATTTCTCATAAATCGCCGTATCACACGAAAGAAACATGAATTTGTCAGTTTGAATAGTTCAAAACAGTGTTTTTCTATGTTTTTGCAAGTTTATAACAGCAATTTTATAGTAATTTCTCATAAATCGCCGTTTCGCACATAAGAAACATGAATTTGTCAGTTTGAGTAGTTCAAAACAGTGTTTTTCTATGTTTTTGCAAGTTTAAAACAGTAATTTTATCGTGATTTCACAAAAATCCACCGTTTCGAACGTAAGAAACATGAATTTATCAGTTTGAATAGTTGAAAACAGCGTTTTTCTATGTTTTTGCAAGTTTAAAACAGCAATTTTATCGTCATTTCTCATAAATCGCCGTTTCGCACGAAAGAAACAAGAATTTGTCAGTTTGAATAGTTCAAAACAGCGTTTTTCTATGTTTTTGCAAGTTTAAAACAGCAATTTTATCGTCATTTCTCATAAATCGCCGTTTCACACGAAAGAAACATGAATTTGTCAGTTTGAATAGTCAAAACAGCGTTTTTCTATGTTTTTGCAAGTTTAAAACAGCAATTTTATCGTCATTTCTCATAAATCGCCGTTTCGCACGAAAGAAACATGAATTTGTCAGTTTGAATAGTTCAAAACAGCGTTTTTCTATGTTTTTGCAAGTTTAAAACAGCAATTTTATCGTCATTTCTCATAAATCGCCGTTTCACACGAAAGAAACATGAATTTGTCCGTTTGAATAGTTCAAAACAGCGTTTTTCTATGTTTTTGCAAGTTTAAAACAGCAATTTTATCGTAATTTCTCATAAATCGCCGTTTCGCACGGAAGAAACATGAATTTGTCAGTTTGAATAGTTGAAAACAGCGTTTTTCAATGTTTTTGCAAGTTTAAAACAGCAATTTTATCGTGATTTCACAAAAATCCACCGTTTCGAACGTAAGAAACATGAATTTATCAGTTTGAATAGTTGAAAACAGCGTTTTTCTATGTTTTTGCAAGTTTAAAACAGCAATTTTATCGTCATTTCTCATAAATCGCCGTTTCGCACGAAAGAAACATCAATTTGTTAGTTTGAATAGTTCAAAACAGCGTTTTTCTATGTTTTTGCAAGTTTAAAACAGCAATTTTATCGTCATTTCTTATAAATCGCCGTTTCACACGAAAGAAACATGAATTTGTAAGTTTGAATAGTTCAAAACAGCGTTTTTCTATGTTTTTGCAAGTTTAAAACAGCAATTTTATCGTCATTTATCATAAATCGCCGTTTCGCACGAAAGAAACATGAATTTGTCAGTTTGAGTAGTTCAAAACAGTGTTTTTCTATGTTTTTGCAAATTTAAAACAGCAATTTTATCGTCATTTCTCATAAATCGCCGTTTCACACGAAAGAAACATGAATTTGTCATTTTGAATAGTTCAAAACAGCGTTTTTCTATGTTTTTGCAAGTTTAAAACAGCAATTTTATCGTAATTTCTCATAAATCGCCGTTTCGCACGGAAGAAACATGAATTTGTCAGTTTGAATAGTTGAAAACAGCGTTTTTCAATGTTTTTGCAAGTTTAAAACAGCAATTTTATCGTGATTTTACAAAAATCCACCGTTTGGAACGTAAGAAACATGAATTTATCAGTTTGAATAGTTGAAAACAGCGTTTTTCTATGTTTTTGCAAGTTTAAAACAGCAATTTTATCGTCATTTCTCATAAATCGCCGTTTCGCACGAAAGAAACATGAATTTGTCAGTTTGAATAGTTCAAAACAGCGTTTTTCTATGTTTTTGCAAGTTTAAAACAGCAATTTTATCGTCATTTCTCATAAATCGCCGTTTCACACGTAAGAAACATGAATTTGTCAGTTTGAATAGTTCAAAACAGCGTTTTTCTATGTTTTTGCAAGTTTAAAACAGCAATTTTATCGTCATTTCTCATAAATCGCCGTTTCGCACGGAAGAAACATGAATTTGTCAGTTTGAATAGTTGAAAACAGCGTTTTTCAATGTTTTTGCAAGTTTAAAACAGCAATTTTATCGTGATTTCACAAAAATCCACCGTTTGGAACGTAAGAAACATGAATTTATCAGTTTGAATAGTTGAAAACAGCGTTTTTCTATGTTTTTGCAAGTTTAAAACAGCAATTTTATCGTCATTTCTCATAAATCGCCGTTTCACACGAAAGAAACATGCATTTGTCAGTTTGAATAGTTCAAAACAGCGTTTTTCTATGTTTTTGCAAGTTTAAAACAGCAATTTTATCGTCATTTCTCATAAATCGCCGTTTCACACGTAAGAAACATGAATTTGTCAGTTTGAATAGTTCAAAACAGCGTTTTTCTATGTTTTTGCAAGTTTAAAACAGCAATTTTATCGTCATTTCTCATAAATCGCCGTTTCACACGAAAGAAACATGAATTTGTCAGTTTGAATAGTTCAAAACAGCGTTTTTCTATGTATTTGCAAGTTTATAACAGCAATTTTATAGTAATTTCTCATAAATCGCCGTTTCGCACAGAAGAAACATGAATTTGTCAGTTTGAGTAGTTCAAAACAGCGTTTTCCTATATTTTTGCAAGTTTAAAACAGCAATTTTATCGCCATTTCTCATAAATCGCCGTATCACACGAAAGAAACATGAATTTGTCAGTTTGAATAGTTCAAAACAGTGTTTTTCTATGTTTTTGCAAGTTTATAACAGCAATTTTATAGTAATTTCTCATAAATCGCCGTTTCGCACATAAGAAACATGAATTTGTCAGTTTGAGTAGTTCAAAACAGCGTTTTTCTATGTTTTTGCAAGTTTAAAACAGCAATTTTATCGTGATTTCACAAAAATCCACCGTTTCGAACGTAAGAAACATGAATTTATCAGTTTGAATAGTTGAAAACAGCGTTTTTCTATGTTTTTGCAAGTTTAAAACAGCAATTTTATCGTCATTTCTCATAAATCGCCGTTTCGCACGAAAGAAACAAGAATTTGTCAGTTTGAATAGTTCAAAACAGCGTTTTTCTATGTTTTTGCAAGTTTAAAACAGCAATTTTATCGTCATGTCTCATAAATCGCCGTTTCACACGAAAGAAACATGAATTTGTCAGTTTGAATAGTCAAAACAGCGTTTTTCTATGTTTTTGCAAGTTTAAAACAGCAATTTTATCGTCATTTCTCATAAATCGCCGTTTCGCACGAAAGAAACATGAATTTGTCAGTTTGAATAGTTCAAAACAGCGTTTTTCTATGTTTTTGCAAGTTTAAAACAGCAATTTTATCGTCATTTCTCATAAATCGCCGTTTCACACGAAAGAAACATGAATTTGTCCGTTTGAATAGTTCAAAACAGCGTTTATCTATGTTTTTGCAAGTTTAAAACAGCAATTTTATCGTAATTTCTCATAAATCGCCGTTTCGCACGGAAGAAACATGAATTTGTCAGTTTGAATAGTTGAAAACAGCGTTTTTCAATGTTTTTGCAAGTTTAAAACAGCAATTTTATCGTGATTTCACAAAAATCCACCGTTTCGAACGTAAGAAACATGAATTTATCAGTTTGAATAGTTGAAAACAGCGTTTTTCTATGTTTTTGCAAGTTTAAAACAGCAATTTTATCGTCATTTCTCATAAATCGCCGTTTCGCACGAAAGAAACATCAATTTGTTAGTTTGAATAGTTCAAAACAGCGTTTTTCTATGTTTTTGCAAGTTTAAAACAGCAATTTTATCGTCATTTCTTATAAATCGCCGTTTCACACGAAAGAAACATGAATTTGTCAGTTTGAATAGTTCAAAACAGCGTTTTTCTATGTTTTTGCAAGTTTAAAACAGCAATTTTATCGTAATTTCTCATAAATCGCCGTTTCGCACGGAAGAAACATGAATTTGTCAGTTTGAATAGTTGAAAACAGCGTTTTTCAATGTTTTTGCAAGTTTAAAACAGCAATTTTATCGTGATTTCACAAAAATCCACCGTTTCCAACGTAAGAAACATGAATTTATCAGTTTGAATAGTTCAAAACAGCGTTTTTCTATGTTTTTGCAAGTTTAAAACAGCAATTTTATCGTGATTTCACAAAAATCCACCGTTTCGAACGTAAGAAACATGAATTTATCAACTTGAATAGTTGAAAACAGCGTTTTTCTATGTTTTTGCAAGTTTAAAACAGCAATTTTATCGTCATTTCTCATAAATCGCCGTTTCGCACGAAAGAAACAAGAATTTGTCAGTTTGAATAGTTCAAAACAGCGTTTTTCTATGTTTTTGCAAGTTTAAAACAGCAATTTTATCGTCATTTCTCATAAATCGCCGTTTCACAAGAAAGAAACATGAATTTGTCAGTTTGAATAGTCAAAACAGCGTTTTTCTATGTTTTTGCAAGTTTAAAACAGCAATTTTATCGTCATTTCTCATAAATCGCCGTTTCGCAAGAAAGAAACATGAATTTGTCAGTTTGAATAGTTCAAAACAGCGTTTTTCTATGTTTTTGCAAGTTTAAAACAGCAATTTTATCGTCATTTCTCATAAATCGCCGTTTCACACAAAAGAAACATGAATTTGTCCGTTTGAATAGTTCAAAACAGCGTTTTTCTATGTTTTTGCAAGTTTAAAACAGCAATTTTATCGTAATTTCTCATAAATCGCCGTTTCGCATGGAAGAAACATGAATTTGTCAGTTTGAATAGTTGAAAACAGCGTTTTTCAATGTTTTTGCAAGTTTAAAACAGCAATTTTATCGTGATTTCACAAAAATCCACCGTTTCCAACGTAAGAAACATAAATTTATCAGTTTGAATAGTTCAAAACAGCGTTTTTCTATGTTTTTGCAAGTTTAAAACAGCAATTTTATCGTGATTTCACAAAAATCCACCGTTTCGAATGTAAGAAACATGAATTTATCAACTTGAATAGTTGAAAACAGCGTTTTTCTATGTTTTTGCAAGTTTAAAACAGCAATTTTATCGTCATTTCTTATAAATCGCCGTTTCACACGAAAGAAACATGAATTTGTCAGTTTGAATAGTTCAAAACAGCGTTTTTCTATGTTTTTGCAAGTTTAAAACAGCAATTTTATCGTCATTTATCATAAATCGCCGTTTCGCACGAAAGAAACATGAATTTGTCAGTTTGAGTAGTTCAAAACAGTGTTTTTCTATGTTTTTGCAAATTTAAAACAGCAATTTTATCGTCATTTCTCATAAATCGCCGTTTCACACGAAAGAAACATGAATTTGTCATTTTGAATAGTTCAAAACAGCGTTTTTCTATGTTTTTGCAAGTTTAAAACAGCAATTTTATCGTAATTTCTCATAAATCGCCGTTTCGCACGGAAGAAACATGAAATTGTCAGTTTGAATAGTTGAAAACAGCGTTTTTCAATGTTTTTGCAAGTTTAAAACAGCAATTTTATCGTGATTTTACAAAAATCCACCGTTTGGAACGTAAGAAACATGAATTTATCAGTTTGAATAGTTGAAAACAGCGTTTTTCTATGTTTTTGCAAGTTTAAAACAGCAATTTTATCGTCATTTCTCATAAATCGCCGTTTCGCACGAAAGAAACATGAATTTGTCAGTTTGAATAGTTCAAAACAGCGTTTTTCTATGTTTTTGCAAGTTTATAACAGCAATTTTATCGTCATTTCTCATAAATCGCCGTTTCACACGAAAGAAACATGAATTTGTCAGTTTGAGTAGTTCAAAACAGCGTTTTTCTATATTTTTGCAAGTTTAAAACAGCAATTTTATCGCCATTTCTCATAAATCGCCGTATCACACGAAAGAAACATGAATTTGTCAGTTTGAATAGTTCAAAACAGCGTTTTTCTATGTTTTTGCAAGTTTATAACAGCAATTTTATAGTAATTTCTCATAAATCGCCGTTTCGCACAGAAGAAACATGAATTTGTCAGTTTGAGTAGTTCAAAACAGCGTTTTTCTATGTTTTTGCAAGTTTAAAACAGCAATTTTATCGTGATTTCACAAAAATCCACCGTTTCGAACGTAAGAAACATGAATTTATCAGTTTGAATAGTTGAAAACAGCGTTTTTCTATGTTTTTGCAAGTTTAAAACAGCAATTTTATCGTCATTTCTCATAAATCGCCGTTTCGCACGAAAGAAACAAGAATTTGTCAGTTTGAATAGTTCAAAACAGCGTTTTTCTATGTTTTTGTAAGTTTAAAACAGCAATTTTATCGTCATTTCTCATAAATCGCCGTTTCACACGAAAGAAACATGAATTTGTCAGTTTGAATAGTCAAAACAGCGTTTTTCTATGTTTTTGCAAGTTTAAAACAGCAATTTTATCGTCATTTCTCATAAATCGCCGTTTCGCACGAAAGAAACATGAATTTGTCAGTTTGAATAGTTCAAAACAGTGTTTTTCTATGTTTTTGCAAGTTTATAACAGCAATTTTATAGTAATTTCTCATAAATCGCCGTTTCGCACATAAGAAACATGAATTTGTCAGTTTGAGTAGTTCAAAACAGTGTTTTTCTATGTTTTTGCAAGTTTAAAACAGTAATTTTATCGTGATTTCACAAAAATCCACCGTTTCGAACGTAAGAAACATGAATTTATCAGTTTGAATAGTTGAAAACAGCGTTTTTCTATGTTTTTGCAAGTTTAAAACAGCAATTTTATCGTCATTTCTCATAAATCGCCGTTTCGCACGAAAGAAACAAGAATTTGTCAGTTTGAATAGTTCAAAACAGCGTTTTTCTATGTTTTTGCAAGTTTAAAACAGCAATTTTATCGTCATTTCTCATAAATCGCCGTTTCACACGAAAGAAACATGAATTTGTCAGTTTGAATAGTCAAAACAGCGTTTTTCTATGTTTTTGCAAGTTTAAAACAGCAATTTTATCGTCATTTCTCATAAATCGCCGTTTCGCACGAAAGAAACATGAATTTGTCAGTTTGAATAGTTCAAAACAGCGTTTTTCTATGTTTTTGCAAGTTTAAAACAGCAATTTTATCGTCATTTCTCATAAATCGCCGTTTCACACGAAAGAAACATGAATTTGTCCGTTTGAATAGTTCAAAACAGCGTTTTTCTATGTTTTTGCAAGTTTAAAACAGCAATTTTATCGTAATTTCTCATAAATCGCCGTTTCGCACGGAAGAAACATGAATTTGTCAGTTTGAATAGTTGAAAACAGCGTTTTTCAATGTTTTTGCAAGTTTAAAACAGCAATTTTATCGTGATTTCACAAAAATCCACCGTTTCGAACGTAAGAAACATGAATTTATCAGTTTGAATAGTTGAAAACAGCGTTTTTCTATGTTTTTGCAAGTTTAAAACAGCAATTTTATCGTCATTTCTCATAAATCGCCGTTTCGCACGAAAGAAACATCAATTTGTTAGTTTGAATAGTTCAAAACAGCGTTTTTCTATGTTTTTGCAAGTTTAAAACAGCAATTTTATCGTCATTTCTTATAAATCGCCGTTTCACACGAAAGAAACATGAATTTGTAAGTTTGAATAGTTCAAAACAGCGTTTTTCTATGTTTTTGCAAGTTTAAAACAGCAATTTTATCGTCATTTATCATAAATCGCCGTTTCGCACGAAAGAAACATGAATTTGTCAGTTTGAGTAGTTCAAAACAGTGTTTTTCTATGTTTTTGCAAATTTAAAACAGCAATTTTATCGTCATTTCTCATAAATCGCCGTTTCACACGAAAGAAACATGAATTTGTCATTTTGAATAGTTCAAAACAGCGTTTTTCTATGTTTTTGCAAGTTTAAAACAGCAATTTTATCGTAATTTCTCATAAATCGCCGTTTCGCACGGAAGAAACATGAATTTGTCAGTTTGAATAGTTGAAAACAGCGTTTTTCAATGTTTTTGCAAGTTTAAAACAGCAATTTTATCGTGATTTTACAAAAATCCACCGTTTGGAACGTAAGAAACATGAATTTATCAGTTTGAATAGTTGAAAACAGCGTTTTTCTATGTTTTTGCAAGTTTAAAACAGCAATTTTATCGTCATTTCTCATAAATCGCCGTTTCGCACGAAAGAAACATGAATTTGTCAGTTTGAATAGTTCAAAACAGCGTTTTTCTATGTTTTTGCAAGTTTAAAACAGCAATTTTATCGTCATTTCTCATAAATCGCCGTTTCACACGTAAGAAACATGAATTTGTCAGTTTGAATAGTTCAAAACAGCGTTTTTCTATGTTTTTGCAAGTTTAAAACAGCAATTTTATCGTCATTTCTCATAAATCGCCGTTTCGCACGGAAGAAACATGAATTTGTCAGTTTGAATAGTTGAAAACAGCGTTTTTCAATGTTTTTGCAAGTTTAAAACAGCAATTTTATCGTGATTTCACAAAAATCCACCGTTTGGAACGTAAGAAACATGAATTTATCAGTTTGAATAGTTGAAAACAGCGTTTTTCTATGTTTTTGCAAGTTTAAAACAGCAATTTTATCGTCATTTCTCATAAATCGCCGTTTCACACGAAAGAAACATGCATTTGTCAGTTTGAATAGTTCAAAACAGCGTTTTTCTATGTTTTTGCAAGTTTAAAACAGCAATTTTATCGTCATTTCTCATAAATCGCCGTTTCACACGTAAGAAACATGAATTTGTCAGTTTGAATAGTTCAAAACAGCGTTTTTCTATGTTTTTGCAAGTTTAAAACAGCAATTTTATCGTCATTTCTCATAAATCGCCGTTTCACACGAAAGAAACATGAATTTGTCAGTTTGAATAGTTCAAAACAGCGTTTTTCTATGTATTTGCAAGTTTATAACAGCAATTTTATAGTAATTTCTCATAAATCGCCGTTTCGCACAGAAGAAACATGAATTTGTCAGTTTGAGTAGTTCAAAACAGCGTTTTCCTATATTTTTGCAAGTTTAAAACAGCAATTTTATCGCCATTTCTCATAAATCGCCGTATCACACGAAAGAAACATGAATTTGTCAGTTTGAATAGTTCAAAACAGTGTTTTTCTATGTTTTTGCAAGTTTATAACAGCAATTTTATAGTAATTTCTCATAAATCGCCGTTTCGCACATAAGAAACATGAATTTGTCAGTTTGAGTAGTTCAAAACAGCGTTTTTCTATGTTTTTGCAAGTTTAAAACAGCAATTTTATCGTGATTTCACAAAAATCCACCGTTTCGAACGTAAGAAACATGAATTTATCAGTTTGAATAGTTGAAAACAGCGTTTTTCTATGTTTTTGCAAGTTTAAAACAGCAATTTTATCGTCATTTCTCATAAATCGCCGTTTCGCACGAAAGAAACAAGAATTTGTCAGTTTGAATAGTTCAAAACAGCGTTTTTCTATGTTTTTGCAAGTTTAAAACAGCAATTTTATCGTCATGTCTCATAAATCGCCGTTTCACACGAAAGAAACATGAATTTGTCAGTTTGAATAGTCAAAACAGCGTTTTTCTATGTTTTTGCAAGTTTAAAACAGCAATTTTATCGTCATTTCTCATAAATCGCCGTTTCGCACGAAAGAAACATGAATTTGTCAGTTTGAATAGTTCAAAACAGCGTTTTTCTATGTTTTTGCAAGTTTAAAACAGCAATTTTATCGTCATTTCTCATAAATCGCCGTTTCACACGAAAGAAACATGAATTTGTCCGTTTGAATAGTTCAAAACAGCGTTTATCTATGTTTTTGCAAGTTTAAAACAGCAATTTTATCGTAATTTCTCATAAATCGCCGTTTCGCACGGAAGAAACATGAATTTGTCAGTTTGAATAGTTGAAAACAGCGTTTTTCAATGTTTTTGCAAGTTTAAAACAGCAATTTTATCGTGATTTCACAAAAATCCACCGTTTCGAACGTAAGAAACATGAATTTATCAGTTTGAATAGTTGAAAACAGCGTTTTTCTATGTTTTTGCAAGTTTAAAACAGCAATTTTATCGTCATTTCTCATAAATCGCCGTTTCGCACGAAAGAAACATCAATTTGTTAGTTTGAATAGTTCAAAACAGCGTTTTTCTATGTTTTTGCAAGTTTAAAACAGCAATTTTATCGTCATTTCTTATAAATCGCCGTTTCACACGAAAGAAACATGAATTTGTCAGTTTGAATAGTTCAAAACAGCGTTTTTCTATGTTTTTGCAAGTTTAAAACAGCAATTTTATCGTAATTTCTCATAAATCGCCGTTTCGCACGGAAGAAACATGAATTTGTCAGTTTGAATAGTTGAAAACAGCGTTTTTCAATGTTTTTGCAAGTTTAAAACAGCAATTTTATCGTGATTTCACAAAAATCCACCGTTTCCAACGTAAGAAACATGAATTTATCAGTTTGAATAGTTCAAAACAGCGTTTTTCTATGTTTTTGCAAGTTTAAAACAGCAATTTTATCGTGATTTCACAAAAATCCACCGTTTCGAACGTAAGAAACATGAATTTATCAACTTGAATAGTTGAAAACAGCGTTTTTCTATGTTTTTGCAAGTTTAAAACAGCAATTTTATCGTCATTTCTCATAAATCGCCGTTTCGCACGAAAGAAACAAGAATTTGTCAGTTTGAATAGTTCAAAACAGCGTTTTTCTATGTTTTTGCAAGTTTAAAACAGCAATTTTATCGTCATTTCTCATAAATCGCCGTTTCACAAGAAAGAAACATGAATTTGTCAGTTTGAATAGTCAAAACAGCGTTTTTCTATGTTTTTGCAAGTTTAAAACAGCAATTTTATCGTCATTTCTCATAAATCGCCGTTTCGCAAGAAAGAAACATGAATTTGTCAGTTTGAATAGTTCAAAACAGCGTTTTTCTATGTTTTTGCAAGTTTAAAACAGCAATTTTATCGTCATTTCTCATAAATCGCCGTTTCACACAAAAGAAACATGAATTTGTCCGTTTGAATAGTTCAAAACAGCGTTTTTCTATGTTTTTGCAAGTTTAAAACAGCAATTTTATCGTAATTTCTCATAAATCGCCGTTTCGCATGGAAGAAACATGAATTTGTCAGTTTGAATAGTTGAAAACAGCGTTTTTCAATGTTTTTGCAAGTTTAAAACAGCAATTTTATCGTGATTTCACAAAAATCCACCGTTTCCAACGTAAGAAACATAAATTTATCAGTTTGAATAGTTCAAAACAGCGTTTTTCTATGTTTTTGCAAGTTTAAAACAGCAATTTTATCGTGATTTCACAAAAATCCACCGTTTCGAATGTAAGAAACATGAATTTATCAACTTGAATAGTTGAAAACAGCGTTTTTCTATGTTTTTGCAAGTTTAAAACAGCAATTTTATCGTCATTTCTTATAAATCGCCGTTTCACACGAAAGAAACATGAATTTGTCAGTTTGAATAGTTCAAAACAGCGTTTTTCTATGTTTTTGCAAGTTTAAAACAGCAATTTTATCGTCATTTATCATAAATCGCCGTTTCGCACGAAAGAAACATGAATTTGTCAGTTTGAGTAGTTCAAAACAGTGTTTTTCTATGTTTTTGCAAATTTAAAACAGCAATTTTATCGTCATTTCTCATAAATCGCCGTTTCACACGAAAGAAACATGAATTTGTCATTTTGAATAGTTCAAAACAGCGTTTTTCTATGTTTTTGCAAGTTTAAAACAGCAATTTTATCGTAATTTCTCATAAATCGCCGTTTCGCACGGAAGAAACATGAAATTGTCAGTTTGAATAGTTGAAAACAGCGTTTTTCAATGTTTTTGCAAGTTTAAAACAGCAATTTTATCGTGATTTTACAAAAATCCACCGTTTGGAACGTAAGAAACATGAATTTATCAGTTTGAATAGTTGAAAACAGCGTTTTTCTATGTTTTTGCAAGTTTAAAACAGCAATTTTATCGTCATTTCTCATAAATCGCCGTTTCGCACGAAAGAAACATGAATTTGTCAGTTTGAATAGTTCAAAACAGCGTTTTTCTATGTTTTTGCAAGTTTATAACAGCAATTTTATCGTCATTTCTCATAAATCGCCGTTTCACACGAAAGAAACATGAATTTGTCAGTTTGAGTAGTTCAAAACAGCGTTTTTCTATATTTTTGCAAGTTTAAAACAGCAATTTTATCGCCATTTCTCATAAATCGCCGTATCACACGAAAGAAACATGAATTTGTCAGTTTGAATAGTTCAAAACAGCGTTTTTCTATGTTTTTGCAAGTTTATAACAGCAATTTTATAGTAATTTCTCATAAATCGCCGTTTCGCACAGAAGAAACATGAATTTGTCAGTTTGAGTAGTTCAAAACAGCGTTTTTCTATGTTTTTGCAAGTTTAAAACAGCAATTTTATCGTGATTTCACAAAAATCCACCGTTTCGAACGTAAGAAACATGAATTTATCAGTTTGAATAGTTGAAAACAGCGTTTTTCTATGTTTTTGCAAGTTTAAAACAGCAATTTTATCGTCATTTCTCATAAATCGCCGTTTCGCACGAAAGAAACAAGAATTTGTCAGTTTGAATAGTTCAAAACAGCGTTTTTCTATGTTTTTGTAAGTTTAAAACAGCAATTTTATCGTCATTTCTCATAAATCGCCGTTTCACACGAAAGAAACATGAATTTGTCAGTTTGAATAGTCAAAACAGCGTTTTTCTATGTTTTTGCAAGTTTAAAACAGCAATTTTATCGTCATTTCTCATAAATCGCCGTTTCGCAAGAAAGAAACATGAATTTGTCAGTTTGAATAGTTCAAAACAGCGTTTTTCTATGTTTTTGCAAGTTTAAAACAGCAATTTTATCGTCATTTCTCATAAATCGCCGTTTCACACAAAAGAAACATGAATTTGTCCGTTTGAATAGTTCAAAACAGCGTTTTTCTATGTTTTTGCAAGTTTAAAACAGCAATTTTATCGTAATTTCTCATAAATCGCCGTTTCGCACGGAAGAAACATGAATTTGTCAGTTTGAATAGTTGAAAACAGCGTTTTTCAATGTTTTTGCAAGTTTAAAACAGCAATTTTATCGTGATTTCACAAAAATCCACCGTTTCCAACGTAAGAAACATGAATTTATCAGTTTGAATAGTTCAAAACAGCGTTTTTCTATGTTTTTGCAAGTTTAAAACAGCAATTTTATCGTGATTTCACAAAAATCCACCGTTTCGAACGTAAGAAACATGAATTTATCAACTTGAATAGTTGAAAACAGCGTTTTTCTATGTTTTTGCAAGTTTAAAACAGCAATTTTATCGTCATTTCTCATAAATCGCCGTTTCGCACGAAAGAAACAAGAATTTGTCAGTTTGAATAGTTCAAAACAGCGTTTTTCTATGTTTTTGCAAGTTTAAAACAGCAATTTTATCGTCATTTCTCATAAATCGCCGTTTCACACGAAAGAAACATGAATTTGTCAGTTTGAATAGTCAAAACAGCGTTTTTCTATGTTTTTGCAAGTTTAAAACAGCAATTTTATCGTAATTTCTCATAAATCGCCGTTTCGCACGGAAGAAACATGAATTTGTCAGTTTGAATAGTTCAAAACAGCGTTTTTCTATGTTTTTTCAAGTTTAAAACAGCAATTTTATCGTCATTTCTCATAAATCGCCGTTTCACACGTAAGAAACATGAATTTGTCAGTTTGAATAGTTCAAAACAGCGTTTTTCTATGTTTTTGCAAGTTTAAAACAGCAATTTTATCGTCATTTCTAATAAATCGCCGTTTCACACGAAAGAAACATGAATTTGTCAGTTTGAATAGTTCAAAACAGCGTTTTTCTATGTTTTTGCAAGTTTAATACCTCAACACCAAACCTCAACCCCAAACCCCAAAACTCGAACCCCCAACCCCAAACCTCAAACCCCAAACCTCAAACTTCGAACCCCAAATCCCTAACCTCAAACCCCAAACCTCAACCCCAAACCTTAACCCCAAACCTCAAACCCCACACCTCAACCACAAACCTCAAACCTCGAACCCCAAACCTCAAACCTCGAACCCCAAACCCCAAACCTCAAACACCGAACCCCAACCCCAAACTTCAAACCGCGAACCCCAAACCTCAAACACCGAACCCCAAACCTCACACCGCGAACCCCAAAGCCCAAACCCCAAACCTCAACCCCAAACATCAAACCTCGAACCCCAAACCACAAAACTGAATTTGTCAGTTTGGATAGTTCAAAACAGAGTTTTCTATGTTTTTACAAGTTTAAAACAGCAATTTTATCGTGATTTCACAAAAATCCACCGTTACCAACGTAAGAAACATGAATTTATCAGTTTGAATAGTTGAAAACAGCGTTTTTCTATATTTTTGCAAGTTTAAAACAGCAATTTTATCGTGATTTCACAAAAATCCACCGTTTCGAACGTAAGAAATAAATAAATAAAAATAAATAAATATATCATCACGCCTTTTACCGATTACGGGTGTGGCACTCTGCTTACGCAGATCTCGGTAGGTGATATATTTTTTCGTATGAAGTGCGGTTACCAGCCGTCAAATCATAGCCCCCAAGGATGTTAGTGGAGGGGGAACCACAAGGGTAAATTTAAATTTGTAACTGTCGGCAGTGGGATTCGAACTGAGGATCTCACGATCCACAGTCCGACACGTTACCACGGAGCTATTTACCCCATGAATTTATCAGTTTGAATAGTTGAAAACAGCGTTTTTCTATGTTTTTGCAAGTTTAAAACAGCAATTTTATCGTCATTTCTCATAAATCACCGTTTCACACGAAAGAAACACGAATTTGTCAGTTTGAATAGTTCAAAACAGCGTTTTTCTATGTTTTTGCAAGTTTAAAACAGCAATTTTATCGTCATTTCTCATAAATCGCCGTTTCGCACGAAAGAAACATGAATTTGTCAGTTTGAATAGTTCAAAACAGCGTTTTTCTATGTTTTGCAAGTTTAAAACAGCAATCTTATCGTCATTTCTCATAAATCGCCGTTTCACACGAAAGAAACATGAATTTGTCAGTTTGAATAGTTCAAAACAGCGTTTTTCTATGTTTTTGCAAGTTTAAAACAGCAATTTTATCGTCATTTATCATAAATCGCCGTTTCGCACGAAAGAAACATGAATTTGTCAGTTTGAATAGTTCAAAACAGCGTTTTTCTATGTTTTTGCAAGTTTAAAACAGCAATTTTATCGTCATTTCTCATAAATCGCCGTTTCACATGAAAGAAACATGAATTTGTCAGTTTGAATAGTTCAAAACAGCGTTTTTCTATGTTTTTGCAAGTTTAAAACAGCAATTTTATCGTAATTTCTCATAAATCGCCGTTTCGCACGGAAGAAACATGAATTTGTCAGTTTGAATAGTTGAAAACAGCGTTTTTCAATGTTTTTGCAAGTTTAAAACAGCAATTTTATCTTGATTTCACAAAAATCCACCGTTTGGAACATAAGAAACATGAATTTATCAGTTTGAATAGTTGAAAACAGCATTTTTCTATGTTTTTGCAAGTTTAAAACAGCAATTTTATCGTCATTTCTCATAAATCGCCGTTTCGCACGGTAGAAACATGAATTTGTCAGTTTGAATAGTTAAAAACATCGTTTTTCAATGTTTTTGCAAGTTTAAAACAGCAATTTTAACGTGATTTCACAAAAATCCACCGTTTCCAACGTAAGAAACATGAATTTATCAGTTTGAATAGTTCAAAACAGCGTTTTTCTATGTTTTTGCAAGTTTAAAACAGCAATTTTATCGTGATTTCACAAAAATCCACCGTTTCGAACGTAAGAAACATGAATTTATCAGTTTGAATAGTTGAAAACAGCGTTTTTCTATGTTTTTGCAAGTTTAAAACAGCAATTTTATCGTCATTTCTCATAAATCGCCGTTTCGCACAAAAGAAACATGAATTTGTCAGTTTGAATAGTTCAAAACAGCGTTTTTCTATGTTTTTGCAAGTTTAAAGCAGCAATTTTATCGTCATTTTTCATAAATCGCCGTTTCACACGAAAGAAACATGAATTTGTCAGTTTGAATAGTTCAAAACAGCGTTTTTCTATGTTTTTGCAAGTTTAAAACAGCAATTTTATCGTTATGTCTCATAAATCGCCGTTTCGCACGAAAGAAATATGAATTTATCAGTTTTAATAGTTAAAAACAGCGTTTTTCTATGATTTGCAAGTTTAAAACAGCAATTTTATCGTCATTTCTCATAAATCGCCGTTTCACACGAAAGAAACATGAATTTGTCAGTTTGAATAGTTCAAAACAACGTTTTTCTATGTTTTTGCAAGTTTAAAACAGCAATTTTATCGTCATTTCTCATAAATCGCCGTTTCGCACGAAAGAAATATGAATTTATCAGTATGAATAGTTAAAAACAGCGTTTTTCTATGTTTTTGCAAGTTTAAAACAGCAATTTTATCGTCATTTCTCATAAATCGCCGTTTCACACGAAAGAAACATGAATTTGTCAGTTTGAATAGTTCAAAACAGCGTTTTTCTATGTTTTTGCAAGTTTAAAACAGCAATTTTATAGTAATTTCTCATAAATCGCCGTTTCGCACGGAAGAAACATGAATTTGTCAGTTTGAGTAGTTCAAAACAGCGTTTTTCTATGTTTTTGCAAGTTTAAAACAGCAATTTTATCGTCATTTCTCATAAATCGCCGTTTCACACGAAAGAAACATGAATTTGTCAGTTTGAATAGTTCAAAACAGCGTTTTTCTATGTTTTTGCAAGTTTAAAACAGGAATTTTATCGTAATTTCTCATAAATCGTCGTTTCGCACGGAAGAAACATGATTTCGTCAGTTTGAATAGTTGAAAACAGCGTTTTTCAATGTTTTTGCAAGTTTAAAACAGCAATTTTATCGTGATTTCACTAAAATCCACCGTTTGGAACGTAAGAAACATGAATTTATCAGTTTGAATAGTTGAAAACAGCGTTTTTCTATGTTTTTGCAAGTTTGAAACAGCAATTTTATCGTCATTTCTCATAAATCGCCGGTTCGCACGAAAGAAACATGAATTTGTCAGTTTGAATAGTTCAAAACAGCGTTTTTCTATGTTTTTGCAAGTTTAAAACAGGAATTTTATCGTAATTTCTCATAAATCGTCGTTTCGCACGGAAGAAACATGATTTTGTCAGTTTGAATAGTTGAAAACAGCGTTTTTCAATGTTTTTGCAAGTTTAAAACAGCAATTTTATAGTAATTTCTCACAAATCGTTGTTTCGCACGGAAGAAACATGAATTTGTCAGTTTGAATAGTTGAAAACAGCGTTTTTCAATGTTTTTGCAAGTTTAAAACAGCAATTTTATCGTGATTTCACAAAAATTCACCGTTTGGAACGTAAGAAACATGAATTTATCAGTTTGAATATTTGAAAACAGCGTTTTTCTATGTTTTTGCAAGTTTAAAACAGCAATTTTATCGTCATTTCTCATAAATCGCCGTTTCACACGAAAGAAACACGAATTTGTCAGTTTGAATAGATCAAAACAGCGTTTTTCTATGTTTTTGCAAGTTTAAAACAGCAATTTTATCATAATTTCTCATAAATCGCCGTTTCGCACGGAAGAAACATGAATTTGTCAGTTTGAATAGTTGAAAACAGCGTTTTTCAATGTTTTTGCAAGTTTAAAACAGCAATTTTATCGTGATTACACAAAAATCCACCGTTTTTAACGTAAGAAACATGAATTTATCAGTTTGAATAGTTGAAAACAGCGTTTTTCTATGTTTTTGCAAGTTTAAAACAGCAATTTTATCGTCATTTCTCATAAATCACCGTTTCACACGAAAGAAACACGAATTTGTCAGTTTGAATAGTTCAAAACAGCGTTTTTCTATGTTTTTGCAAGTTTAAAACAGCAATTTTATCGTCATTTCTCATAAATCGCCGTTTCGCACGAAAGAAACATGAATTTGTCAGTTTGAATAGTTCAAAACAGCGTTTTTCTATGTTTTGCAAGTTTAAAACAGCAATCTTATCGTCATTTCTCATAAATCGCCGTTTCACACGAAAGAAACATGAATTTGTCAGTTTGAATAGTTCAAAACAGCGTTTTTCTATGTTTTTGCAAGTTTAAAACAGCAATTTTATCGTCATTTATCATAAATCGCCGTTTCGCACGAAAGAAACATGAATTTGTCAGTTTGAATAGTTCAAAACAGCGTTTTTCTATGTTTTTGCAAGTTTAAAACAGCAATTTTATCGTCATTTCTCATAAATCGCCGTTTCACATGAAAGAAACATGAATTTGTCAGTTTGAATAGTTCAAAACAGCGTTTTTCTATGTTTTTGCAAGTTTAAAACAGCAATTTTATCGTAATTTCTCATAAATCGCCGTTTCGCACGGAAGAAACATGAATTTGTCAGTTTGAATAGTTGAAAACAGCGTTTTTCAATGTTTTTGCAAGTTTAAAACAGCAATTTTATCTTGATTTCACAAAAATCCACCGTTTGGAACATAAGAAACATGAATTTATCAGTTTGAATAGTTGAAAACAGCATTTTTCTATGTTTTTGCAAGTTTAAAACAGCAATTTTATCGTCATTTCTCATAAATCGCCGTTTCGCACGGTAGAAACATGAATTTGTCAGTTTGAATAGTTAAAAACATCGTTTTTCAATGTTTTTGCAAGTTTAAAACAGCAATTTTAACGTGATTTCACAAAAATCCACCGTTTCCAACGTAAGAAACATGAATTTATCAGTTTGAATAGTTCAAAACAGCGTTTTTCTATGTTTTTGCAAGTTTAAAACAGCAATTTTATCGTGATTTCACAAAAATCCACCGTTTCGAACGTAAGAAACATGAATTTATCAGTTTGAATAGTTGAAAACAGCGTTTTTCTATGTTTTTGCAAGTTTAAAACAGCAATTTTATCGTCATTTCTCATAAATCGCCGTTTCGCACAAAAGAAACATGAATTTGTCAGTTTGAATAGTTCAAAACAGCGTTTTTCTATGTTTTTGCAAGTTTAAAGCAGCAATTTTATCGTCATTTTTCATAAATCGCCGTTTTACACGAAAGAAACATGAATTTGTCAGTTTGAATAGTTCAAAACAGCGTTTTTCTATGTTTTTGCAAGTTTAAAACAGCAATTTTATCGTTATGTCTCATAAATCGCCGTTTCGCACGAAAGAAATATGAATTTATCAGTTTTAATAGTTAAAAACAGCGTTTTTCTATGATTTGCAAGTTTAAAACAGCAATTTTATCGTCATTTCTCATAAATCGCCGTTTCACACGAAAGAAACATGAATTTGTCAGTTTGAATAGTTCAAAACAACGTTTTTCTATGTTTTTGCAAGTTTAAAACAGCAATTTTATCGTCATTTCTCATAAATCGCCGTTTCGCACGAAAGAAATATGAATTTATCAGTATGAATAGTTAAAAACAGCGTTTTTCTATGTTTTTGCAAGTTTAAAACAGCAATTTTATCGTCATTTCTCATAAATCGCCGTTTCACACGAAAGAAACATGAATTTGTCAGTTTGAATAGTTCAAAACAGCGTTTTTCTATGTTTTTGCAAGTTTAAAACAGCAATTTTATAGTAATTTCTCATAAATCGCCGTTTCGCACGGAAGAAACATGAATTTGTCAGTTTGAGTAGTTCAAAACAGCGTTTTTCTATGTTTTTGCAAGTTTAAAACAGGAATTTTATCGTAATTTCTCATAAATCGTCGTTTCGCACGGAAGAAACATGATTTCGTCAGTTTGAATAGTTGAAAACAGCGTTTTTCAATGTTTTTGCAAGTTTAAAACAGCAATTTTATCGTGATTTCACTAAAATCCACCGTTTGGAACGTAAGAAACATGAATTTATCAGTTTGAATAGTTGAAAACAGCGTTTTTCTATGTTTTTGCAAGTTTGAAACAGCAATTTTATCGTCATTTCTCATAAATCGCCGGTTCGCACGAAAGAAACATGAATTTGTCAGTTTGAATAGTTCAAAACAGCGTTTTTCTATGTTTTTGCAAGTTTAAAACAGGAATTTTATCGTAATTTCTCATAAATCGTCGTTTCGCACGGAAGAAACATGATTTTGTCAGTTTGAATAGTTGAAAACAGCGTTTTTCAATGTTTTTGCAAGTTTAAAACAGCAATTTTATAGTAATTTCTCACAAATCGTTGTTTCGCACGGAAGAAACATGAATTTGTCAGTTTGAATAGTTGAAAACAGCGTTTTTCAATGTTTTTGCAAGTTTAAAACAGCAATTTTATCGTGATTTCACAAAAATTCACCGTTTGGAACGTAAGAAACATGAATTTATCAGTTTGAATATTTGAAAACAGCGTTTTTCTATGTTTTTGCAAGTTTAAAACAGCAATTTTATCGTCATTTCTCATAAATCGCCGTTTCACACGAAAGAAACACGAATTTGTCAGTTTGAATAGATCAAAACAGCGTTTTTCTATGTTTTTGCAAGTTTAAAACAGCAATTTTATCATAATTTCTCATAAATCGCCGTTTCGCACGGAAGAAACATGAATTTGTCAGTTTGAATAGTTGAAAACAGCGTTTTTAAATGTTTTTGCAAGTTTAAAACAGCAATTTTATCGTGATTACACAAAAATCCACCGTTTTTAACGTAAGAAACATGAATTTATCAGTTTGAATAGTTGAAAACAGCGTTTTCCTATGTTTTTGCAAGTTTAAAACAGCAATTTTATCGTCATTTCTCATAAATCGCCGTTTCACACGTAAGAAACATGAATTTGTCAGTTTGAATAGTTCAGAACAGCGTTTTTCTATGTTTTTGCAAGTTTAAAACAGCAATTTTTTCGTCATTTCTCATAAATCGCTGTTTCACACGAAAGAAACATGAATTTGTCAGTTTGAATAGTTCAAAACAGCGTTTTTCTATGTTTTTGCAAGTTTAAAACAGCAATTTTATCGTCATTTCTCATAAATCGCCGTTTCACACGAAAGAAACATGAATTTGTCAGTTTGAATAGTTCAAAACAGCGTTTTTCTATGTTTTTGCAAGTTTAAAACAGCAATTTTATAGTAATTTCTCATAAATCGCCGTTTCGCACGGAAGAAACATGAATTTGTCAGTTTGAGTAGTTCAAAACAGCGTTTTTCTATGTTTTTGCAAGTTTAAAACAGCAATTTTATCGTCATTTCTCATAAATCGCCGTTTCACACGAAAGAAACATGAATTTGTCAGTTTGAATAGTTGAAAACAGCGTTTTTCTATGTTTTTGCAAGTTTAAAACAGCAATTTTATTGTCATTTCTCATAAATCGCCGTTTCACACGAAAGAAACATGAATTTGTCAGTTTGAATAGTTGAAAACAGCGTTTTTCAATGTTTTTGCATGTTTAAAACAGCAATTTTAACGGGATTTCACATAAATCCACCGTTTCCAACGTAAGAAACATTAAATTGTCAGTTTGAATAGTTCAAAACAGCGTTTTTCTATGTTTTTGCAAGTTTAAAACAGCAATTTTATCGTCATTTCTCATAAATCGCCGTTTCACACGAAAGAATCATGAATTTGTCAGTTTGAATAGTTCAAAACAGCGTTTTTCTATGTTTTTGCAAGTTTAAAACAGCAATTTTATCCTCATTTCTCATAAATCGCCGTTTCACACGAAAGAAATATGAATTTATCAGTATGAATAGTTAAAAACAGCGTTTTTCTATGTTTTTGCAAGTTTAAAACAGCAATTTTATCGTCATTTCTCATAAATCGCCGTTTCACACGAAAGAAACATGAATTTGTCAGTTTGAATAGTTCAAAACAGCGTTTTTCTATGTTTTTGCAAGTTTAAAACAGCAATTTTATAGTAATTTCTCACAAATCGTTGTTTCGCACGGAAGAAACATGAATTTGTCAGTTTGAATAGTTGAAAACAGCGTTTTTCAATGTTTTTGCAAGTTTAAAACAGCAATTTTATCGTGATTTCACAAAAATCCACCGTTTGGAACGTAAGAAACATGAATTTATCAGTTTGAATATTTGAAAACAGCGTTTTTCTATGTTTTTGCAAGTTTAAAACAGCAATTTTATCGTCATTTATCATAAATCGCCGTTTCACACGAAAGAAACATGAATTTGTCAGTTTGAATAGTTCAAAACAGCGTTTTTCTATGTTTTTGCAAGTTTAAAACAGGAATTTTATCGTAATTTCTCATAAATCGTCGTTTCGCACGGAAGAAACATGATTTTGTCAGTTTGAATAGTTGAAAACAGCGTTTTTCAATGTTTTTGCAAGTTTAAAACAGCAATTTTATCGTGATTTCACTAAAATCCACCGTTTGGAACGTAAGAAACATGAATTTATCAGTTTGAATAGTTGAAAACAGCGTTTTTCTATGTTTTTGCAAGTTTAAAACAGCAATTTTATAGTAATTTCTCACAAATCGTTGTTTCGCACGGAAGAAACATGAATTTGTCAGTTTGAATAGTTGAAAACAGCGTTTTTCAATGTTTTTGCAAGTTTAAAACAGCAATTTTATCGTGATTTCACAAAAATCCACCGTTTGGAACGTAAGAAACATGAATTTATCAGTTTGAATATTTGAAAACAGCGTTTTTCTATGTTTTTGCAAGTTTAAAACAGCAATTTTATCGTCATTTCTCATAAATCGCCGTTTCACACGAAAGAAACACGAATTTGTCAGTTTGAATAGATCAAAACAGCGTTTTTCTATGTTTTTGCAAGTTTAAAACAGCAATTTTATCATAATTTCTCATAAATCGCCGTTTCGCACGGAAGAAACATGAATTTGTCAGTTTGAATAGTTGAAAACAGCGTTTTTCAATGTTTTTGCAAGTTTAAAACAGCAATTTTATCGTGATTACACAAAAATCCACCGTTTTTAACGTAAGAAACATGAATTTATCAGTTTGAATAGTTGAAAACAGCGTTTTCCTATGTTTTTGCAAGTTTAAAACAGCAATTTTATCGTCATTTCTCATAAATCGCCGTTTCACACGTAAGAAACATGAATTTGTCAGTTTGAATAGTTCAGAACAGCGTTTTTCTATGTTTTTGCAAGTTTAAAACAGCAATTTTTTCGTCATTTCTCATAAATCGCTGTTTCACACGAAAGAAACATGAATTTGTCAGTTTGAATAGTTCAAAACAGCGTTTTTCTATGTTTTTGCAAGTTTAAAACAGCAATTTTATCGTCATTTCTCATAAATCGCCGTTTCACACGAAAGAAACATGAATTTGTCAGTTTGAATAGTTCAAAACAGCGTTTTTCTATGTTTTTGCAAGTTTAAAACAGCAATTTTATAGTAATTTCTCATAAATCGCCGTTTCGCACGGAAGAAACATGAATTTGTCAGTTTGAGTAGTTCAAAACAGCGTTTTTCTATGTTTTTGCAAGTTTAAAACAGCAATTTTATCGTCATTTCTCATAAATCGCCGTTTCACACGAAAGAAACATGAATTTGTCAGTTTGAAAAGTTCAAAACAGCGTTTTTCTATGTTTTTGCAAGTTTAAAACAGCAATTTTATCGTAATTTCTCATAAATCGCCGTTTCGCACGGAAGAAACATGAATTTGTCAGTTTGAATAGTTGAAAACAGCATTTTTCAATGTTTTTGCAAGTTTAAAACAGCAATTTCATCGTGATTTCACAAAAATCCACCGTTTGGAACGTAAGAAACATGAATTTATCAGTTTGAATAGTTGAAAACAGCGTTTTTCTATGTTTTTGCAAGTTTAAAACAGCAATTTTATTGTCATTTCTCATAAATCGCCGTTTCACACGAAAGAAACATGAATTTGTCAGTTTGAATAGTTGAAAACAGCGTTTTTCAATGTTTTTGCAAGTTTAAAACAGCAATTTTAACGGGATTTCACATAAATCCACCGTTTCCAACGTAAGAAACATTAAATTGTCAGTTTGAATAGTTCAAAACAGCGTTTTTCTATGTTTTTGCAAGTTTAAAACAGCAATTTTATCGTCATTTCTCATAAATCGCCGTTTCACACGAAAGAATCATGAATTTGTCAGTTTGAATAGTTCAAAACAGCGTTTTTCTATGTTTTTGCAAGTTTAAAACAGCAATTTTATCGTCATTTCTCATAAATCGCCGTTTCACACGAAAGAAACATGAATTTGTCAGTTTGAATAGTTCAAAACAGCGTTTTTCTATGTTTTTGCAAGTTTAAAACAGCAATTTTATAGTAATTTCTCATAAATCGCCGTTTCGCACGGAAGAAACATGAATTTGTCAGTTTGAGTAGTTCAAAACAGCGTTTTTCTATGTTTTTGCAAGTTTAAAACAGCAATTTTATCGTCATTTCTCATAAATGGCCGTTTCACACGAAAGAAACATGAATTTGTCAGTTTGAATAGTTCAAAACAGCGTTTTTCTATGTTTTTGCAAGTTTAAAACAGGAATTTTATCGTAATTTCTCATAAATCGTCGTTTCGCACGGAAGAAACATGATTTTGTCAGTTTGAATAGTTGAAAACAGCGTTTTTCAATGTTTTTGCAAGTTTAAAACAGCAATTTTATCGTGATTTCACTAAAATCCACCGTTTGGAACGTAAGAAACATGAATTTATCAGTTTGAATAGTTGAAAACAGCGTTTTTCTATGTTTTTGCAAGTTTGAAACAGCAATTTTATCGTCATTTCTCATAAATCGCCGGTTCGCACGAAAGAAACATGAATTTGTCAGTTTGAATAGTTCAAAACAGCGTTTTTCTGTGTTTTGCAAGCTTAAAACAGCAATTTTATCGTCATTTCTCATAAATCGCCGTTTCACACGAAAGAAACATGAATTTGTCAGTTTGAATAGTTCAAAACAGCGTTTTTCTATGTTTTTGCAAGTTTAAAACAGCAATTTTATAGTAGTTTCTCATAAATCGCCGTTTCGCACGGAAGAAACATGAATTTGTCAGTTTGAATAGTTAAAAACATCGTTTTTCAATGTTTTTGCAAGTTTAAAACAGCAATTTTATCGTCATTTCTCATAAATCGCCGTTTTACATGAAAGAAACATGAATTTGTCAGTTTGAATAGTTCAAAACTGCGTTTTTCTATGTTTTTGCAAGTTTAAAACTGCAATTTTATCGTCATTTCTCATAAATCGCCGTTTCACACGAAAGAAACATGAATTTGTCAGTTTGAATAGGCAAAACAGCGTTTAACCTATGTTTTTGCAAGTTTAAAACAGCAATTTTATCGTCATTTCTCATAAATCGCCGTTTCGCACGAAAGAAACATGAATTTGTCAGTTTGAATAGTTCAAAACAGCGTTTTTCTATGTTTTTGCAAGTTTAAAACAGCAATTTTATCGTCATTTCTCATAAATCGCCGTTTCACACGAAAGAAACATGAATTTGTCAGTTTGAATAGGCAAAACAGCGTTTAACCTATGTTTTTGCAAGTTTAAAACAGCAATTTTATCGTGATTTCACAAAAATCCACCGTTTCCAACGTAAGAAACATGAATTTATCAGTTTGAATAGTTCAAAACAGCGTTTTTCTATGTTTTTGCAAGTTTAAAACAGCAATTTTATCGTGATTTCACAAAAATCCACCGTTTCGAACGTAAGAAACATGAATTTATCAGTTTGAATATTTGAAAACAGCGTTTTTCTATGTTTTTGCAAGTTTAAAACAGCAATTTTATCGTCATTTATCATAAATCGCCGTTTCGCACGAAAGAAACATGAATTTTTCAGTTTGAGTAGTTCAAAACAGCGTTTTTCTATGTTTTTGCAAGTTTAAAACAGCAATTTTATCGTCATTTCTCATAAATCGCCGTTTCACACGAAAGAAACACGAATTTGTCAGTTTGAATAGATCAAAACAGCGTTTTTCTATGTTTTTGCAAGTTTAAAACAGCAATTTTATCATAATTTCTCATAAATCGCCGTTTCGCACGGAAGAAACATGAATTTGTCAGTTTGAATAGTTGAAAACAGCGTTTTTCAATGTTTTTGCAAGTTTAAAACAGCAATTTTATCGTGATTACACAAAAATCCACCGTTTTTAACGTAAGAAACATGAATTTATCAGTTTGAATAGTTGAAAACAGCGTTTTCCTATGTTTTTGCAAGTTTAAAACAGCAATTTTATCGTCATTTTTCATAAATCGCCGTTTCACACGTAAGAAACATGAATTTGTCAGTTTGAATAGTTCAGAACAGCGTTTTTCTATGTTTTTGCAAGTTTAAAACAGCAATTTTTTCGTCATTTCTCATAAATCGCTGTTTCACACGAAAGAAACATGAATTTGTCAGTTTGAATAGTTCAAAACAGAGTTTTTCTATGTTTTTGCAAGTTTAAAACAGCAATTTTATCGTCATTTATCATAAATCGCCGTTTCGCACGAAAGAAACATGAATTTGTCAGTTTGAGTAGTTCAAAACAGCGTTTTTCTATGTTTTTGCAAGTTTAAAACAGCAATTTTATCATAATTTCTCATTAATCGCCGTTTCGCACGGAAGAAACATGAATTTGTCAGTTTGAATAGTTGAAAACAGCGTTTTTCAATGTTTTTGCAAGTTTAAAACAGCAATTTTATTGTGATTTCACAAAAATCCACCGTTTGGAACGTAAGAAACATGAATTTATCAGTTTGAATAGTTGAAAACAGCGTTTTTCTATGTTTTTGCAAGTTTAAAACAGCAATTTTATCGTCATTTCTCATAAATCGCCGTTTCGCACGAAAGAAACATGAATTTGTCATTTTGAATAGTTCAAAACATCGTTATTCTATGTTTTTGCAAGTTTAAAACAGCAATTTTATCGTCATTTCTCATAAATCGCCGTTTCACACGAAAGAAACATGAATTTGTCAGTTTGAATAGTTCAAAACAGCGTTTTTCTATGTTTTTGCAAGTTTAAAACAGCAATTTTATCGTAATTTCTCATAAATCGCCGTTTCGCACGGAAGAAACATGAATTTGTCAGTTTGAATAGTTGAAAACAGTGTTTTTCAATGTTTTTGCAAGTTTAAATCAGCAATTTTATCGTGATTTCACAAAAATCCACCGTTTCCAACGTAAGAAACATGAATTTATCAGTTTGAATAGTTCAAAATAGCGTTTTTCTATGTTTTTGCAAGTTTAAAACAGCAATTTTATCGTGATTTCACAAAATTCCACCGTATCGAACGTAAGAAACATGAATTTATCAGTTTGAATAGTTGAAAACAGCGTTTTTCTATGTTTTTGCAAGTTTAAAACAGCAATTTTATCGTCATTTCTCATAAATCGCCGTTTCGCACGAAAGAAACATGAATTTGTCAGTTTGAATAGTTCAAAACAGCGTTTTTCTATGTTTTTGCAAGTTTAAAACAGCAATTTTATCGTCATTTCTCATAAATCGCCGTTTCACACGAAAGAAACATGAATTTGTCAGTTTGAATAGGCAAAACAGCGTTTAACCTATGTTTTTGCAAGTTTAAAACAGCAATTTTATCGTGATTTCACAAAAATCCACCGTTTCCAACGTAAGAAACATGAATTTATCAGTTTGAATAGTTCAAAACAGCGTTTTTCTATGTTTTTGCAAGTTTAAAACAGCAATTTTATCGTGATTTCACAAAAATCCACCGTTTCGAACGTAAGAAACATGAATTTATCAGTTTGAATATTTGAAAACAGCGTTTTTCTATGTTTTTGCAAGTTTAAAACAGCAATTTTATCGTCATTTATCATAAATCGCCGTTTCGCACGAAAGAAACATGAATTTTTCAGTTTGAGTAGTTCAAAACAGCGTTTTTCTATGTTTTTGCAAGTTTAAAACAGCAATTTTATCGTCATTTCTCATAAATCGCCGTTTCACACGAAAGAAACACGAATTTGTCAGTTTGAATAGATCAAAACAGCGTTTTTCTATGTTTTTGCAAGTTTAAAACAGCAATTTTATCATAATTTCTCATAAATCGCCGTTTCGCACGGAAGAAACATGAATTTGTCAGTTTGAATAGTTGAAAACAGCGTTTTTCAATGTTTTTGCAAGTTTAAAACAGCAATTTTATCGTGATTACACAAAAATCCACCGTTTTTAACGTAAGAAACATGAATTTATCAGTTTGAATAGTTGAAAACAGCGTTTTCCTATGTTTTTGCAAGTTTAAAACAGCAATTTTATCGTCATTTTTCATAAATCGCCGTTTCACACGTAAGAAACATGAATTTGTCAGTTTGAATAGTTCAGAACAGCGTTTTTCTATGTTTTTGCAAGTTTAAAACAGCAATTTTTTCGTCATTTCTCATAAATCGCTGTTTCACACGAAAGAAACATGAATTTGTCAGTTTGAATAGTTCAAAACAGAGTTTTTCTATGTTTTTGCAAGTTTAAAACAGCAATTTTATCGTCATTTATCATAAATCGCCGTTTCGCACGAAAGAAACATGAATTTGTCAGTTTGAGTAGTTCAAAACAGCGTTTTTCTATGTTTTTGCAAGTTTAAAACAGCAATTTTATCATAATTTCTCATTAATCGCCGTTTCGCACGGAAGAAACATGAATTTGTCAGTTTGAATAGTTGAAAACAGCGTTTTTCAATGTTTTTGCAAGTTTAAAACAGCAATTTTATTGTGATTTCACAAAAATCCACCGTTTGGAACGTAAGAAACATGAATTTATCAGTTTGAATAGTTGAAAACAGCGTTTTTCTATGTTTTTGCAAGTTTAAAACAGCAATTTTATCGTCATTTCTCATAAATCGCCGTTTCGCACGAAAGAAACATGAATTTGTCATTTTGAATAGTTCAAAACATCGTTATTCTATGTTTTTGCAAGTTTAAAACAGCAATTTTATCGTCATTTCTCATAAATCGCCGTTTCACACGAAAGAAACATGAATTTGTCAGTTTGAATAGTTCAAAACAGCGTTTTTCTATGTTTTTGCAAGTTTAAAACAGCAATTTTATCGTAATTTCTCATAAATCGCCGTTTCGCACGGAAGAAACATGAATTTGTCAGTTTGAATAGTTGAAAACAGTGTTTTTCAATGTTTTTGCAAGTTTAAATCAGCAATTTTATCGTGATTTCACAAAAATCCACCGTTTCCAACGTAAGAAACATGAATTTATCAGTTTGAATAGTTCAAAATAGCGTTTTTCTATGTTTTTGCAAGTTTAAAACAGCAATTTTATCGTGATTTCACAAAATTCCACCGTATCGAACGTAAGAAACATGAATTTATCAGTTTGAATAGTTGAAAACAGCGTTTTTCTATGTTTTTGCAAGTTTAAAACAGCAATTTTATCGTCATTTCTCATAAATCGCCGTTTCGCACGAAAGAAACATGAATTTGTCAGTTTGAATAGTTCAAAACAGCGTTTTTCTATGTTTTTGCAAGTTTAAAACAGCAATTTTATCGTCATTTCTCATAAATCGCCGTTTCACACGAAAGAAACATGAATTTGTCAGTTTGAATAGGCAAAACAGCGTTTAACCTATGTTTTTGCAAGTTTAAAACAGCAATTTTATCGTGATTTCACAAAAATCCACCGTTTCCAACGTAAGAAACATGAATTTATCAGTTTGAATAGTTCAAAACAGCGTTTTTCTATGTTTTTGCAAGTTTAAAACAGCAATTTTATCGTGATTTCACAAAAATCCACCGTTTCGAACGTAAGAAACATGAATTTATCAGTTTGAATATTTGAAAACAGCGTTTTTCTATGTTTTTGCAAGTTTAAAACAGCAATTTTATCGTCATTTATCATAAATCGCCGTTTCGCACGAAAGAAACATGAATTTTTCAGTTTGAGTAGTTCAAAACAGCGTTTTTCTATGTTTTTGCAAGTTTAAAACAGCAATTTTATCGTCATTTCTCATAAATCGCCGTTTCACACGAAAGAAACACGAATTTGTCAGTTTGAATAGATCAAAACAGCGTTTTTCTATGTTTTTGCACGTTTAAAACAGCAATTTTATCATAATTTCTCATAAATCGCCGTTTCGCACGGAAGAAACATGAATTTGTCAGTTTGAATAGTTGAAAACAGCGTTTTTCAATGTTTTTGCAAGTTTAAAACAGCAATTTTATCGTGATTACACAAAAATCCACCGTTTTTAACGTAAGAAGCATGAATTTATCAGTTTGAATAGTTGAAAACAGCGTTTTCCTATGTTTTTGCAAGTTTAAAACAGCAATTTTATCGTCATTTCTCATAAATCGCCGTTTCACACGTAAGAAACATGAATTTGTCAGTTTGAATAGTTCAGAACAGCGTTTTTCTATGTTTTTGCAAGTTTAAAACAGCAATTTTTTCGTCATTTCTCATAAATCGCTGTTTCACACGAAAGAAACATGAATTTGTCAGTTTGAATAGTTCAAAACAGCGTTTTTCTATGTTTTTGCAAGTTTATAACAGCAATTTTATAGTAATTTCTCATAAATCGCCGTTTCGCACGGAAGAAACATGAATTTGTCAGTTTGAGTAGTTCAAAACAGCGTTTTTCTATGTTTTTGCAAGTTTAAAACAGCAATTTTATCGTCATTTCTCATAAATCGCCGTTTCACACGAAAGAAACATGAATTTGTCAGTTTTAATAGTTCAAAACAGCGTTTTTCTATGTTTTTGCAAGTTTAAAACAGCAATTTTATCGTCATTTATCATAAATCGCCGTTTCGCATGAAAGAAACATGAATTTGTCAGTTTGAATAGTTGAAAACAGCGTTTTTCAATGTTTTTGCAAGTTTAAAACAGCAATTTTATTGTGATTTCACAAAAATCCACCGTTTGGAACGTAAGAAACATGAATTTATCAGTTTGAATAGTTGAAAACAGCGTTTTTCTATGTTTTTGCAAGTTTAAAACAGCAATTTTATCGTCATTTCTCATAAATCGCCGTTTCGCACGAAAGAAACATGAATTTGTCATTTTGAATAGTTCAAAACATCGTTATTCTATGTTTTTGCAAGTTTAAAACAGCAATTTTATCGTCATTTCTCATAAATCGCCGTTTCACACGTAAGGAACATGAATTTGTCAGTTTGAGTAGTTCAAAACAGCGTTTTTCTATGTTTTTGCAAGTTTAAAACAGCAATTTTATCGTCATTTCTCATAAATCGCCGTTTCACACGAAAGAAACATGAATTTGTCAGTTTGAATAGTTCAAAACAGCGTTTTTCTATGTTTTTGCAAGTTTAAAACAGCAATTTTATCGTAATTTCTCATAAATCGCCGTTTCGCACGGAAGAAACATGAATTTGTCAGTTTGAATAGTTGAAAACAGCGTTTTTCAATGTTTTTGCAAGTTTAAAACAGCAATTTTATCGTGATTTCACAAAAATCCACCGTTTCCAACGTAAGAAACATGAATTTATCAGTTTGAATAGTTCAAAATAGCGTTTTTCTATGTTTTTGCAAGTTTAAAACAGCAATTTTATCGTGATTTCACAAAATTCCACCGTATCGAACGTAAGAAACATGAATTTATCAGTTTGAATAGTTGAAAACTGCGTTTTTCTATGTTTTTGCAAGTTTAAAACAGCAATTTTATCGTCATTTTTCATAAATCGCCCTTTCGCACGAAAGAAACATGAATTTGTTAGTTTGAATAGTCTAAAACAGCATTTTTCCATGTTTTTGCAAGTTTAAAACAGCAATTTTATCGTCATTTCTCATAAATCGCCGTTTCACACGAAAGAAACATGAATTTGTCAGTTTGAATAGTTCAAAACAGCGTTTTTCTATGTTTTTGCAAGTTTAAAACAGCAATTTTATCGTCATTTATCATAAATCGCCGTTTCGCACGAAAGAAACATGAATTTGTCAGTTTGAGTAGTTCAAAACAGCGTTTTTCTATGTTTTTGCAAGTTTAAAACAGCAATTTTATCGTCATTTCTCATAAATCGCCGTTTCATCCGAAAGAAACATGAATTTGTCAGTTTGAAAAGTTCAAAGCAGCGTTTTTCTATGTTTTTGCTAGTTTATAACAGCAATTTTATAGTAATTTCTCATAAATCGCCATTTCGCACGGAAGAAACATGAATTTGTCAGTTTGAGTAGTTCAAAACAGCGTTTTTCTATGTTTTTGCAAGTTTAAAACAGCAATTTTATCGTGATTTCACTAAAATCCACCGTTTGGAACGTAAGAAACATGAATTTATCAGTTTGAATAGTTGAAAACAGCGTTTTTCTATGTTTTTGCAAGTTTGAAACAGCAATTTTATCGTCATTTCTCATAAATCGCCGTTTCGCACGAAAGAAACATGAATTTGTCAGTTTGAATAGTTCAAAACAGTGTTTTTCTATGTTTTTGCAAGCTTAAAACAGCAATTTTATCGTCATTTCTCATAAATCGCCGTTTCACACGAAAGAAACATGAATTTGTCAGTTTGAATAGTTCAAAACAGCGTTTTTCTATGTTTTTGCAAGTTTAAAACAGCAATTTTATCGTCATTTCTCATAAATCGCCGTTTCGCACGAAAGAAACATGAATTTGTCAGTTTGAATAGTTCAATGTTTTTGCAAGTTTAAAACAGCAATTTTATCGTGATTTCACAAAAATCCACCGTTTCCAACGTAAGAAACATGAATTTATCAGTTTGAATAGTTCAAAACAGCGTATTACTATGTTTTTGCAAGTTTAAAACAGCAATTTTATCGTCATTTCTCATAAATCGCCGTTTCACACGTAAGAAACATGAATTTGTCAGTTTGAATAGTTCAAAACAGCGTTTTTCTATGTTTTTGCAAGTTTAAAACAGCAATTTTTTCGTCATTTCTCATAAATCGCCGTTTCACACGAAAGAAACATGAATTTGTCAGTTTGAATAGTTCAAAACAGCGTTTTTCTATGTTTTTGCAAGTTTATAACAGCAATTTTGTAGTAATTTCTCATAAATCGCCGTTTCGCACGGAAGAAACATGAATTTGTCAGTTTGAGTAGTTCAAAACAGCGTTTTTCTATGTTTTTGCAAGTTTAAAACAGCAATTTTATCGTCATTTCTCATAAATCGCCGTTTCACACGAAAGAAACATGAATTTGTCAGTTTGAATAGTTCAAAACAGCGTTTTTCTATGTTTTTGCAAGTTTAAAACAGCAATTTTATCGTCATTTATCATAAATCGCCGTTTCGCTCGAAAGAAACATGACTTTGTCAGTTTGAGTAGTTCAAAACTGCGTTTTTCTATGTTTTTGCAAGTTTAAAACAGCAATTTTATCGTCATTTCTCATAAATCGCCGTTTCACACGAAAGAAACATGAATTTGTCAGTTTGAATAGATCAAAACAGCGTTTTTCTATGTTTTTGCAAGTTTAAAACAGCAATTTTATCATAATTTCTCATAAATCGCCGTTTCGCACGGAAGAAACATGAATTTGTCAGTTTGAATAGTTGAAAACAGCGTTTTTCAATGTTTTTGCAAGTTTAAAACAGCAATTTTATTGTGATTTCACAAAAATCCACCGTTTGGAACGTAAGAAACATGAATTTATCAGTTTGAATAGTTGAAAACAGCGTTTTTCTATGTTTTTGCAAGTTTAAAACAGCAATTTTATCGTCATTTCTCATAAATCGCCGTTTCGCACGAAAGAAACATGAATTTGTCATTTTGAATAGTTCAAAACATCGTTATTCTATGTATTTGCAAGTTTAAAACAGCAATTTTATCGTCATTTCTCATAAATCGCCGTTTCACACGTAAGAAACATGAATTTGTCAGTTTGAGTAGTTCAAAACAGCGTTTTTCTATGTTTTTGCAAGTTTAAAACAGCAATTTTATCGTCATTTCTCATAAATCGCCGTTTCACACGAAAGAAACATGAATTTGTCAGTTTGAATAGTTCAAAACAGCGTTTTTCTATGTTTTTGCAAGTTTAAAACAGCAATTTTATCGTCATTTATCATAAATCGCCGTTTCGCACGAAAGAAACATGAATTTGTCAGTTTGAGTAGTTTAAAACAGCGTTTTTCTATGTTTTTGCAAGTTTAAAACAGCAATTTTATCGTCATTTCTCATAAATCGCCGTTTCATCCGTAAGAAACATGAATTTGTCAGTTTGAATAGTTCAAAACAGCGTTTTTCTATGTTTTTGCAAGTTTATAACAGCAATTTTATAGTAATTTCTCATAAATCGCCGTTTCGCACGGAAAAAACATGAATTTGTCAGTTTGAGTAGTTCAAAACAGCGTTTTTATATGTTTTTGCAAGTTTAAAACAGCAATTTTATCGTGATTTCACTAAAATCCACCGTTTGGAACGTAAGAAACATGAATTTATCAGTTTGAATAGTTGAAAACAGCGTTTTTCTATGTTTTTGTAAGTTTGAAACAGCAATTTTATCGTCATTTCTCATAAATCGCCGTTTCGCACGAAAGAAACATGAATTTGTCAGTTTGAATAGTTCAAAACAGCGTTTTTCTATGTTTTTGCAAGCTTAAAACAGCAATTTTATCGTCATTTCTCATAAATCGCCGTTTCACACGAAAGAAACATGAATTTGTCAGTTTGAATAGTTCAAAACAGCGTTTTTCTATGTTTTTGCAAGTTTAAAACAGCAATTTTATCGTGATTTCACAAAAATCCACTGTTTCCAACGTAAGAAACATGAATTTATCAGTTTGAATAGTTCAAAATAGCGTTTTTCTATGTTTTTGCAAGTTTAAAACAGCAATTTTATCGTCATTTATCATAAATCGCCGTTTCGCACGAAAGAAACATGAATTTGTCAGTTTGAGTAGTTCAAAACAGCGTTTTTCTATGTTTTTGCAAGTTTAAAACAGCAATTTTATCGTCATTTCTCATAAATCGCCGTTTCATCCGAAAGAAACATGAATTTGTCAGTTTGAATAGTTCAAAACAGCGTTTTTCTATGTTTTTGCAAGTTTATAACAGCAATTTTATAGTAATTTCTCATAAATCGCCGTTTCGCACGGAAGAAACATGAATTTGTCAGTTTGAGTAGTTCAAAACAGCGTTTTTCTATGTTTTTGCAAGTTTAAAACAGCAATTTTATCGTGATTTCACTAAAATCCACCGTTTGGAACGTAAGAAACATGAATTTATCAGTTTGAATAGTTGAAAACAGCGTTTTTCTATGTTTTTGCAAGTTTAAAACAGCAATTTTATCGTCATTTCTCATAAATCGCCGTTTCGCACGAAAGAAACATGAATTTGTCAGTTTGAAGAGTTCAAAACAGCGTTTTTCTATGTTTTTGCAAGCTTAAAACAGCAATTTTATCGTCATTTCTCATAAATCGCCGTTTCACACGAAAGAAACATGAATTTGTCAGTTTGAATAGTTCAAAACAGCGTTTTTCTATGTTTTTGCAAGTTTAAAACAGCAATTTTATCGTCATTTTTCATAAATCGCCGTTTCGCACGAAAGAAACATGAATTTGTCAGTTTGAATAGTTCAATGTTTTTGCAAGTTTAAAACAGCAATTTTATCGTGATTTCACAAAATCCACCGTTTCCAACGTAAGAAACATGAATTTATCAGTTTGAATAGTTCAAAACAGCGTATTACTATGTTTTTGCAAGTTTAAAACAGCAATTTTATCGTGATTTCACAAAAATCCACCGTTTCGAACGTAAGAAACATGAATTTATCAGTTTGAATAGTTGAAAACAGCGTTTTTCTCTGTTTTTGCAAGTTTAAAACAGCAAATTTATCGTCATTTCTCATAAATCGCCGTTTCGCACGAAAGAAACATGAATTTATCAGTTTGAATAGTTGAAAACAGCGTTTTTCTATGTTTTTGCAAGTTTAAAACAGCAATTTTATCGTCATTTCTCATAAATCGCCGTTTCTCACGAAAGAAACATGAATTTGTCAGTTTGAATAGTTCAAAACAGCGTTTCTCTATGTTTTTGCCAGTTTAAAACAGCAATTTTATCGTAATTTTTCAAAAATCGCCGTTTCGCACGGAAGAAACATGAATTTGTCAGTTTGAATAGTTGATAACAGCGTTTTTCAATGTTTTTGCAAGTTTAAAACAGCAATTTTATCGTGATTTCACAAAAATCCACCGTTTCCAACGTAAGAAACATGAATTTATCAGTTTGAATAGTTCAAAACAGCGTTTTTCAATGTTTTTGCAAGTTTAAAACAGCAATTTTATCGGGATTTCACAAAAATCCACCGTTTGGAACGTAAGAAACATGAATTTATCAGTTTGAATAGTTGAAAACAGCGTTTTTCTATGTTTTTGCAAGTTTAAAACAGCAATTTTATTGTCATTTCTCATAAATCGCCGTTTCACACGAAAGAAACATGAATTTGTCAGTTTGAATAGTTGAAAACAGCGTTTTTCAATGTTTTTGCAAGTTTAAAACAGCAATTTTAACGGGATTTCACATAAATCCACCGTTTCCAACGTAAGAAACATTAATTTTTCAGTTTGAATAGTTCAAAACAGCGTTTTTCTATGTTTTTGCAAGTTTAAAACAGCAATTTTATCGTCATTTCTCATAAATCGCCGTTTCACACGAAAGAATCATGAATTTGTCAGTTTGAATAGTTCAAAACAGCGTTTTTCTATGTTTTTGCAAGTTTGAAACAGCAATTTTATCGTCATTTCTCATAAATCGCCGTTTCGCACGAAAGAAACATGAATTTGTCAGTTTGAATAGTTCAAAACAGCGTTTTTCAATGTTTTTGCAAGCTTAAAACAGCAATTTTATCGTCATTTCACTAAAATCCACCGTTTGGAACGTAAGAAACATGAATTTATCAGTTTGAATAGTTGAAAACAGCGTTTTTCTATGTTTTTGCAAGTTTGAAACATCAATTTTATCGTCATTTCTCATAAATCGCCGTTTCGCACGAAAGAAACATGAATTTGTCAGTTTGAATAGTTCAAAACAGCGTTTTTCTATGTTTTTGCATGCTTAAAACAGCAATTTTATCGTCATTTCTCATAAATCGCCGTTTCACACGAAAGAAACATGAATTTGTCAGTTTGAATAGTTCAAAACAGCGTTTTTCTATGTTTTTGCAAGTTTAAAACAGCAATTTTATCGTCATTTTTCATAAATCGCCGTTTCGCACGAAAGAAACATGAATTTGTCAGTTTGAATAGTTCAGTGTTTTTGCAAGTTTAAAACAGCAATTTTATCGTGATTTCACAAAAATCCACCGTTTCCAACGTAAGAAACATGAATTTATCAGTTTTAATAGTTCAAAACAGTGTATTACTATGTTTTTGCAAGTTTAAAACAGCAATTTTATCGTGATTTCACAAAAATCCACCGTTTCGAACGTAAGAAACATGAATTTATCAGTTTGAATAGTTGAAAACAGCGTTTTTCTCTGTTTTTGCAAGTTTAAAACAGCAATTTTATCGTCATTTCTCATAAATCGCCGTTTCGCACGAAAGAAACATGAATTTATCAGTTTGAATAGTTGAAAACAGCGTTTTTCTATGTTTTTGCAAGTTTAAAACAGCAATTTTATCGTCATTTCTCATAAATCGCCGTTTCTCACGAAAGAAACATGAATTTGTCAGTTTGAATAGTTCAAAACAGCGTTTCTCTATGTTTTTGCCAGTTTAAAACAGCAATTTTATCGTAATTTTTCATAAATCGCCGTTTCGCACGGAAGAAACATGAATTTGTCAGTTTGAATAGTTGATAACAGCGTTTTTCAATGTTTTTGCAAGTTTAAAACAGCAATTTTATCGTGATTTCACAAAAATTCACCGTTTCCAACGTAAGAAACATGAATTTATCAGTTTGAATAGTTCAAAACAGCGTTTTTCAATGTTTTTGCAAGTTGAAAACAGCAATTTTATCGTGATTTCACAAAAATCCACCGTTTGGAACGTAAGAAACATGAATTTATCAGTTTGAATAGTTGAAAACAGCGTTTCTCTATGTTTTTGCAAGTTTAAAACAGCAATTTTATTGTCATTTCTCATAAATCGCCGTTTCACACGAAAGAAACATGAATTTGTCAGTTTGAATAGTTGAAAACAGCGTTTTTCAATGTTTTTGCAAGTTTAAAACAGCAATTTTAACGGGATTTCACGTAAATCCACCGTTTCCAACGTAAGAAACATTAATTTTTCAGTTTGAATAGTTCAAAACAGCGTTTTTCTATGTTTTTGCAAGTTTAAAACAGCAATTTTATCGTCATTTCTCATAAATCGCCGTTTCACACGAAAGAATCATGAATTTGTCAGTTTGAATAGTTCAAAACAGCGTTTTTCTATGTTTTTGCAAGTTTAAAACAGCAATTTTATCGTCATTTCTCATAAATCGCCGTTTCACTCGAAAGAAACATGAATTTGTCAGTTTGAATAGTTCAAAACAGCGTTTTTCTATGTTTTTGCAAGTTTAAAACAGCAATTTTATAGTAATTTCTCATAAATCGCCGTTTCGCACGGAAGAAACATGAATTTGTCAGTTTGAGTAGTTCAAAACAGCGTTTTTCTATGTTTTTGCAAGTTTAAAACAGCAATTTTATCGTAATTTCTCATAAATCGCCGTTTCGCACGGAAGAAACATGATTTTGTCAGTTTGAATAGTTGAATACAGCGTTTTTCAATGTTTTTGCAAGTTTAAAACAGCAATTTTATCGTGATTTCACTAAAATCCACCGTTTGGAACGTAAGAAACATGAATTTATCAGTTTGAATAGTTGAAAACAGCGTTTTTCTATGTTTTTGCAAGTTTGAAACAGCAATTTTATTGTCATTTCTCATAAATCGCCGGTTCGCACGAAAGAAACATGAATTTGTCAGTTTGAATAGTTCAAAACAGCGTTTTTCTATGTTTTTGCAAGCTTAAAACAGCAATTTTATCGTCATTTCTCATAAATCGCCGTTTCACACGAAAGAAACATGAATTTGTCAGTTTGAATAGTTCAAAACAGCGTTTTTCTATGTTTTTGCAAGTTTAAAACAGCAATTTTATCGTCATTTCTCATAAATCGCCGTTTCGCACGAAAGAAACATGAATTTGTCAGTTTGAATAGTTCAATGTTTTTGCAAGTTTAAAACAGCAATTTTATCGTGATTTCACAAAAATCCACCGTTTCCAACGTAAGAAACATGAATTTATCAGTTTGAATAGTTCAAAACAGCGTATTACTATGTTTTTGCAAGTTTAAAACAGCAATTTTATCGTAATTTCACAAAAATCCACCGTTTCGAACGTAAGAAACATGAATTTATCAGTTTGAATAGTTAAAAACAGCGTTTTTCTCTGTTTTTGCAAGTTTAAAACAGCAATTTTATCGTGATTTCACAAAAATCCACCGTATCGAACGTAAGAAACATGAATTTATCAGTTTGAATAGTTGAAAACAGCGTTTTTCTATGTTTTTGCAAGTTTAAAACAGCAATTTTATCGTCATTTCTCATAAATCGCCGTTTCGCACGAAAGAAACATGAATTTGTTAGTTTGAATAGTTCAAAACAGCATTTTTCTATGTTTTTGCAAGTTTAAAACAGCAATTTTATCGTCATTTCTCATAAATCGCCGGTTCGCACGAAAGAAACATGAATTTGTCAGTTTGAATAGTTCAAAACAGCGTTTTTCTATGTTTTTGCAAGCTTAAAACAGCAATTTTATCGTCATTTCTCATAAATCGCCGTTTCACACGAAAGAAACATGAATTTGTCAGTTTGAATAGTTCAAAACAGCGTTTTTCTATGTTTTTGCAAGTTTAAAACAGCAATTTTATCGTCATTTCTCATAAATCGCCGTTTCGCACGAAAGAAACTTGAATTTGTCAGTTTGAATAGTTCAATGTTTTTGCAAGTTTAAAACAGCAATTTTATCGTGATTTCACAAAAATCCACCGTTTCCAACGTAAGAAACATGAATTTATCAGTTTGAATAGTTCAAAACAGCGTATTACTATGTTTTTGCAAGTTTAAAACAGCAATTTTATCGTGATTTCACAAAAATCCACCGTTTCGAACGTAAGAAACATGAATTTATCAGTTTGAATAGTTGAAAACAGCGTTTTTCTCTGTTTTTGCAAGTTTAAAACAGCAATTTTATCGTCATTTCTCATAAATCGCCGTTTCGCACGAAAGTAACATGAATTTATCAGTTTGAATAGTTGAAAACAGCGTTTTTCTATGTTTTTGCTAGTTTAAAACAGCAATTTTATCGTCATTTCTCATAAATCGCCGTTTCTCACGAAAGAAACATGAATTTGTCAGTTTGAATAGTTCAAAACAGCGTTTCTCTATGTTTTTGCCAGTTTAAAACAGCAATTTTATCGTAATTTCTCATAAATCGCCGTTTCGCACGGAAGAAACATGAATTTGTCAGTTTGAATAGTTGATAACAGCGTTTTTCAATGTTTTTGCAAGTTTAAAACAGCAATTTTATCGTGATTTCACAAAAATCCACCGTTTCCAACGTAAGAAACATGAATTTATCAGTTTGAATAGTTCAAAACAGCGTATTACTATGTTTTTGCAAGTTTAAAACAGCAATTTTATCGTGATTTTACAAAAATCCACCGTTTCGAACGTAAGAAACATGAATTTATCAGTTTGAATAGTTGAAAACAGCGTTTTTCTCTGTTTTTGCAAGTTTAAAACAGCAATTTTATCGTCATTTCTCATAAATCGCCGTTTCACACGAAAGAAACATGAATTTGTCAGTTTGAATAGTTCAAAACAGCGTTTTTCTATGTTTTTGCAAGTTTAAAACAGCAATTTTATCGTAATTTCTCATAAATCGCCGTTTCGCACGGAAGAAACATGAATTTGTCAGTTTGAATAGTTGAAAACAGCGTTTTTCAATGTTTTTGCAAGTTTAAAACAGCAATTTTATCGTGATTTCACAAAAATCCACCGTTTGGAACGTAAGAAACAAGAATTTATCAGTTTGAATAGTTGAAAACAGCGTTTTTCTATGTTTTTGCAAGTTTAAAACAGCAATTTTATTGTCATTTCTCATAAATCGCCGTTTCACACAAAAGAAACATGAATTTGTCAGTTTGAATAGTTGAAAACAGCGTTTTTCAATGTTTTTGCAAGTTTAAAACAGCAATTTTATCGAGATTTCACTAAAATCCACCGTTTGGAACGTAAGAAACATGAATTTATCAGTTTGAATAGTTCAAAACAGCGTTTTTCTATGTTTTTGCAAGCTTAAAACAGCAATTTTATCGTCATTTCTCATAAATCGCCGTTTCACACGAAAGAAACATGAATTTGTCAGTTTGAATAGTTCAAAACAGCGTTTTTCTATGTTTTTGCAAGTTTAAAACAGCAATTTTATAGTAATTTCTCATAAATCGCCGTTTCGCACGGAAGAAACATGAATTTGTCAGTTTGAATAGTTAAAAACAGCGTTTTTCTATGTTTTTGCAAGTTTGAAACAGCAATTTTATCGTCATTTCTCATAAATCGCCGTTTCGCACGAAAGAAACATGAATTTGTCAGTTTGAATAGTTCAAAACAGCGTTTTTCTATGTTTTTGCAAGCTTAAAACAGCAATTTTATCGTCATTTCTCATAAATCGCCGTTTCACACGAAAGAAACATGAATTTGTCAGTTTGAATAGTTCAAAACAGCGTTTTTCTATGTTTTTGCAAGTTTAAAACAGCAATTTTATCGTCATTTTTCATAAATCGCCGTTTCGCACGAAAGAAACATGAATTTGTCAGTTTGAATAGTTCAATGTTTTTGCAAGTTTAAAACAGCAATTTGATCGTGATTTCACAAAAATCCACCGTTTCCAACGTAAGAAACATGAATTTATCAGTTTGAATAGTTCAAAACAGCGTATTACTATGTTTTTGCAAGTTTAAAACAGCAATTTTATCGTGATTTCACAAAAATCCACCGTTTCGAACGTAAGAAACATGAATTTATCAGTTTGAATAGTTGAAAACAGCGTTTTTCTCTGTTTTTGCAAGTTTAAAACAGCAATTTTATCGTCATTTCTCATAAATCGCCGTTTCGCACGAAAGAAACATGAATTTATCAGTTTGAATAGTTGAAAACAGCGTTTTTCTATGTTTTTGCAAGTTTAAAACAGCAATTTTATCGTCATTTCTCATAAATCGCCGTTTCTCACGAAAGAAACATGAATTTGTCAGTTTGAATAGTTCAAAACAGCGTTTCTCTATGTTTTTGCCAGTTTAAAACAGCAATTTTATCGTAATTTTTCATAAATCGCCGTTTCGCACGGAAGAAACATGAATTTGTCAGTTTGAATAGTTGATAACAGCGTTTTTCAATGTTTTTGCAAGTTTAAAACAGCAATTTTATCGTGATTTCACAAAAATTCACCGTTTCCAACGTAAGAAACATGAATTTATCAGTTTGAATAGTTCAAAACAGCGTTTTTCAATGTTTTTGCAAGTTTAAAACAGCAATTTTATCGTGATTTCACAAAAATCCACCGTTTGGAACGTAAGAAACATGAATTTATCAGTTTGAATAGTTGAAAACAGCGTTTTTCTATGTTTTTGCAAGTTTAAAACAGCAATTTTATTGTCATTTCTCATAAATCGCCGTTTCACACGAAAGAAACATGAATTTGTCAGTTTGAATAGTTGAAAACAGCGTTTTTCTATGTTTTTGCAAGTTTAAAACAGCAATTTTATTGTCATTTCTCATAAATCGCCGTTTCACACGAAAGAAACATGAATTTGTCAGTTTGAATAGTTCAAAACAGCGTTTTTCTATGTTTTTGCAAGTTTAAAACAGCAATTTTATCGTAATTTCTCATAAATCGCCGTTTCGCACGGAAGAAACATGAATTTGTCAGTTTGAATAGTTGAAAACAGCGTTTTTCAATGTTTTTGCAAGTTTAAAACAGCAATTTTATCGTGATTTCACAAAAATCCACCGTTTGGAACGTAAGAAACAAGAATTTATCAGTTTGAATAGTTGAAAACAGCGTTTTTCTATGTTTTTGCAAGTTTAAAACAGCAATTTTATTGTCATTTCTCATAAATCGCCGTTTCACACAAAAGAAACATGAATTTGTCAGTTTGAATAGTTGAAAACAGCGTTTTTCAATGTTTTTGCAAGTTTAAAACAGCAATTTTATCGAGATTTCACTAAAATCCACCGTTTGGAACGTAAGAAACATGAATTTATCAGTTTGAATAGTTCAAAACAGCGTTTTTCTATGTTTTTGCAAGCTTAAAACAGCAATTTTATCGTCATTTCTCATAAATCGCCGTTTCACACGAAAGAAACATGAATTTGTCAGTTTGAATAGTTCAAAACAGCGTTTTTCTATGTTTTTGCAAGTTTAAAACAGCAATTTTATAGTAATTTCTCATAAATCGCCGTTTCGCACGGAAGAAACATGAATTTGTCAGTTTGAATAGTTAAAAACAGCGTTTTTCTATGTTTTTGCAAGTTTGAAACAGCAATTTTATCGTCATTTCTCATAAATCGCCGTTTCGCACGAAAGAAACATGAATTTGTCAGTTTGAATAGTTCAAAACAGCGTTTTTCTATGTTTTTGCAAGCTTAAAACAGCAATTTTATCGTCATTTCTCATAAATCGCCGTTTCACACGAAAGAAACATGAATTTGTCAGTTTGAATAGTTCAAAACAGCGTTTTTCTATGTTTTTGCAAGTTTAAAACAGCAATTTTATCGTCATTTTTCATAAATCGCCGTTTCGCACGAAAGAAACATGAATTTGTCAGTTTGAATAGTTCAATGTTTTTGCAAGTTTAAAACAGCAATTTGATCGTGATTTCACAAAAATCCACCGTTTCCAACGTAAGAAACATGAATTTATCAGTTTGAATAGTTCAAAACAGCGTATTACTATGTTTTTGCAAGTTTAAAACAGCAATTTTATCGTGATTTCACAAAAATCCACCGTTTCGAACGTAAGAAACATGAATTTATCAGTTTGAATAGTTGAAAACAGCGTTTTTCTCTGTTTTTGCAAGTTTAAAACAGCAATTTTATCGTCATTTCTCATAAATCGCCGTTTCGCACGAAAGAAACATGAATTTATCAGTTTGAATAGTTGAAAACAGCGTTTTTCTATGTTTTTGCAAGTTTAAAACAGCAATTTTATCGTCATTTCTCATAAATCGCCGTTTCTCACGAAAGAAACATGAATTTGTCAGTTTGAATAGTTCAAAACAGCGTTTCTCTATGTTTTTGCCAGTTTAAAACAGCAATTTTATCGTAATTTTTCATAAATCGCCGTTTCGCACGGAAGAAACATGAATTTGTCAGTTTGAATAGTTGATAACAGCGTTTTTCAATGTTTTTGCAAGTTTAAAACAGCAATTTTATCGTGATTTCACAAAAATTCACCGTTTCCAACGTAAGAAACATGAATTTATCAGTTTGAATAGTTCAAAACAGCGTTTTTCAATGTTTTTGCAAGTTTAAAACAGCAATTTTAACGGGATTTCACATAAATCCACCGTTTCCAACGTAAGAAACATTAATTTTTCAGTTTGAATAGTTCAAAACAGCGTTTTTCTATGTTTTTGCAAGTTTAAAACAGCAATTTTATAGTAATTTCTCATAAATCGCCGTTTCGCACGGAAGAAATATGAATTTGTCAGTTTGAGTAGTTCAAAACAGCGTTTTTCTATGTTTTTGCAAGTTTAAAACAGCAATTTTATCGTCATTTCTCATAAATCGCCGTTTCACACGAAAGAAACATGAATTTGTCAGTTTGAATAGTTCAAAACAGCGTTTTTCTATGTTTTTGCAAGTTTAAAACAGCAATTTTATAGTAATTTCTCATAAATCGCCGTTTCGCACGGAAGAAATATGAATTTGTCAGTTTGAGTAGTTCAAAACAGCGTTTTTCTATGTTTTTGCAAGTTTAAAACAGCAATTTTATCGTAATTTCTCATAAATCGCCGTTTCGCACGGAAGAAACATGATTTTGTCAGTTTGAATAGTTGAATACAGCGTTTTTCAATGTTTTTGCAAGTTTAAAACAGCAATTTTATCGTGATTTCACTAAAATCCACCGTTTGGAACGTAAGAAACATGAATTTATCAGTTTGAATAGTTGAAAACAGCGTTTTTCTATGTTTTTGCAAGTTTGAAACAGCAATTTTATCGTCATTTCTCATAAATCGCCGGTTCGCACGAAAGAAACATGAATTTGTCAGTTTGAATAGTTCAAAACAGCGTTTTTCTATGTTTTTGCAAGCTTAAAACAGCAATTTTATCGTCATTTCTCATAAATCGCCGTTTCACACGAAAGAAACATGAATTTGTCAGTTTGAATAGTTCAAAACAGCGTTTTTCTATGTTTTTGCAAGTTTAAAACAGCAATTTTATCGTCATTTCTCATAAATCGCCGTTTCGCACGAAAGAAACATGAATTTGTCAGTTTGAATAGTTCAATGTTTTTGCAAGTTTAAAACAGCAATTTTATTGTGATTTCACAAAAATCCACCGTTTCCAACGTAAGAAACATGAATTTATCAGTTTGAATAGTTCAAAACAGCGTATTACTATGTTTTTGCAAGTTTAAAACAGCAATTTTATCGTGATTTCACAAAAATCCACCGTTTCGAACGTAAGAAACATGAATTTATCAGTTTGAGTAGTTGAAAACAGCGTTTTTCTCTGTTTTTGCAAGTTTAAAACAGCAATTTTATCGTGATTTCACAAAAATCCACCGTATCGAACGTAAGAAACATGAATTTATCAGTTTGAATAGTTGAAAACAGCGTTTTTCTATGTTTTTGCAAGTTTAAAACAGCAATTTTATCGTCATTTCTCATAAGTCGCCGTTTCGCACGAAAGAAACATGAATTTGTTAGTTTGAATAGTTCAAAACAGCATTTTTCTATGTTTTTGCAAGTTTAAAACAGCAATTTTATCGTCATTTCTCATAAATCGCCGGTTCGCACGAAAGAAACATGAATTTGTCAGTTTGAATAGTTCAAAACAGCGTTTTTCTATGTTTTTGCAAGCTTAAAACAGCAATTTTATCGTCATTTCTCATAAATCGCCGTTTCACACGAAAGAAACATGAATTTGTCAGTTTGAATAGTTCAAAACAGCGTTTTTCTATGTTTTTGCAAGTTTAAAACAGCAATTTTATCGTCATTTCTCATAAATCGCCGTTTCGCACGAAAGAAACATGAATTTGTCAGTTTGAATAGTTCAATGTTTTTGCAAGTTTAAAACAGCAATTTTATCGTGATTTCACAAAAATCCACCGTTTCCAACGTAAGAAACATGAATTTATCAGTTTGAATAGTTCAAAACAGCGTATTACTATGTTTTTGCAAGTTTAAAACAGCAATTTTATCGTGATTTCACAAAAATCCACCGTTTCGAACGTAAGAAACATGAATTTATCAGTTTGAATAGTTGAAAACAGCGTTTTTCTCTGTTTTTGCAAGTTTAAAACAGCAATTTTATCGTCATTTCTCATAAATCGCCGTTTCGCACGAAAGAAACATGAATTTATCAGTTTGAATAGTTGAAAACAGCGTTTTTTTATGTTTTTGCTAGTTTAAAACAGCAATTTTATCGTCATTTCTCATAAATCGCCGTTTCTCACGAAAGAAACATGAATTTGTCAGTTTGAATAGTTCAAAACAGCGTTTCTCTATGTTTTTGCCAGTTTAAAACAGCAATTTTATTGTAATTTCTCATAAATCGCCGTTTCGCACGGAAGAAACATGAATTTGTCAGTTTGAATAGTTGATAACAGCGTTTTTCAATGTTTTTGCAAGTTTAAAACAGCAATTTTATCGTGATTTCACAAAAATCCACCGTTTCCAACGTAAGAAACATGAATTTATCAGTTTGAATAGTTCAAAACAGCGTATTACTATGTTTTTGCAAGTTTAAAACAGCAATTTTATCGTGATTTCACAATAATCCACCGTTTCGAACGTAAGAAACATGAATTTATCAGTTTGAATAGTTGAAAACAGCGTTTTTCTCTGTTTTTGCAAGTTTAAAACAGCAATTTTATCGTCATTTCTCATAAATCGCCGTTTCACACGAAAGAAACATGAATTTGTCAGTTTGAATAGTTCAAAACAGCGTTTTTCTATGTTTTTGCAAGTTTAAAACAGCAATTTTATCGTAATTTCTCATAAATCGCCGTTTCGCACAGAAGAAACATGAATTTGTCAGTTTGAATAGTTGAAAACAGCGTTTTTCAATGTTTTTGCAAGTTTAAAACAGCAATTTTATCGTAATTTCACAAAAATCCACCGTTTGGAACGTAAGAAACATGAATTTATCAGTTTGAATAGTTGAAAACAGCGTTTTTCTATGTTTTTGCAAGTTTAAAACAGCAATTTTATTGTCATTTCTCATAAATCGCCGTTTCACACAAAAGAAACATGAATTTGTCAGTTTGAATAGTTGAAAACAGCGTTTTTCAATGTTTTTGCAAGTTTAAAACAGCAATTTTAACGGGATTTCACATAATTCCACCGTTTCCAACGTAAGAAACATTAATTTGTCAGTTTGAATAGTTCAAAACAGCGTTTTTCTATGTTTTTGCAAGTTTAAAACAGCAATTTTATCGTCATTTCTCATAAATCGCCGTTTCACACGAAAGAATCATGAATTTGTCAGTTTGAATAGTTCAAAACAGCGTTTTTCTATGTTTTTGCAAGTTTAAATTAGCAATTTTATCGTCATTTCTCATAAATCGCCGTTTCACACGAAAGAAACATGAATTTGTCAGTTTGAATAGTTCAAAACAGCGTTTTTCTATGTTTTTGCAAGTTTAAAACAGCAATTTTATAGTAATTTCTCATAAATCGCCGTTTCGCACGGAAGAAACATGAATTTGTCAGTTTGAGTAGTTCAAAACAGCGTTTTTCTATGTTTTTGCAAGTTTAAAACAGCAATTTTATCGTCATTTCTCATAAATCGCCGTTTCACACGAAAGAAACATGAATTTGTCAGTTTGAATAGTTCAAAACAGCGTTTTTCTATGTTTTTGCAAGTTTAAAACAGCAATTTTATCGTAATTTCTCATAAATCGCTGTTTCGCACGGAAGAAACATGATTTTGTCAGTTTGAATAGTTGAAAACAGCGTTTTTCAATGTTTTTGCAAGTTTAAAACAGCAATTTTATCGTGATTTCACTAAAATCCACCGTTTGGAACGTAAGAAACATGAATTTATCAGTTTGAATAGTTCAAAACAGCGTTTTTCTATGTTTTTGCAAGCTTAAAACAGCAATTTTATCGTCATTTCTCATAAATCGCCGTTTCACACGAAAGAAACATGAATTTGTCAGTTTGAATAGTTCAAAACAGCGTTTTTCTATGTTTTTGCAAGTTTAAAACAGCAATTTTATAGTAATTTCTCATAAATCGCCGTTTCGCACGAAGAAACATGAATTTGTCAGTTTGAATAGTTAAAAACAGTGTTTTTCTATGTTTTTGCAAGTTTGAAACAGCAATTTTATCGTCATTTCTCATAAATCGCCGTTTCGCACGAAAGAAACATGAATTTGTCAGTTTGAATAGTTCAAAACAGCGTTTTTCTATGTTTTTGCAAGTTTAAAACAGCAATTTTATCGTCATTTCTCATAAATCGCCGTTTCACACGAAATAAACATGAATTTGTCAGTTTGAATAGTTCAAAACAGCGTTTTTTCTATGTTTTTGCAAGTTTAAAACAGCACTTGTAACGTCATTTATCATAAATCGCCGTTTCGCTCGAAAGAAACATGAATTTGTCAGTTTGAGTAGTTCAAAACTGCGTTTTTCTATGTTTTTGCAAGTTTAAAACAGCAATTTTATCGTCATTTCTCATAAATCGCCGTTTCACACGAAAGAAACATGAATTTGTCAGTTTGAATAGATCAAAACAGCGTTTATCTATGTTTTTGCAAGTTTAAAACAGCAATTTTATCATAATTTCTCATAAATCGCCGTTTCGCACGGAAGAAACATGAATTTGTCAGTTTGAATATTTAAAAACAGCGTTTTTCAATGTTTTTGCAAGTTTAAAACAGCAATTTTATTGTGATTTCACAAAAATCCACCGTTTGGAACGTAAGAAACATGAATTTATCAGTTTGAATAGTTGAAAACAGCGTTTTTCTATGTTTTTGCAAGTTTAAAACAGCAATTTTATCGTCATTTCTCATAAATCGCCGTTTCGCACGGAAGAAACATGAATTTGTCAGTTTGAATAGTTGATAACAGCGTTTTTCAATGTTTTTGCAAGTTTAAAACAGCAATTTTATCGTGATTTCACAAAAATCCACCGTTTCCAACGTAAGAAACATGAATTTATCAGTTTGAATAGTTCAAAACAGCGTTTTTCAATGTTTTTGCAAGTTTAAAACAGCAATTTTATCGTGATTTCACAAAAATCCACCGTTTGGAACGTAAGAAACATGAATTTATCAGTTTGAATAGTTGAAAACAGCGTTTTTCAATGTTTTTGCAAGTTTAAAACAGCAATTTTAACGGGATTTCACATAAATCCACCGTTTCCAACGTAAGAAATATTAATTTTTCAGTTTGAATAGTTCAAAACAGCGTTTTTCTATGTTTTTGCAAGTTTAAAACAGCAATTTTATCGTCATTTCTCATAAATCGCCGTTTCACACGAAAGAATCATGAATTTGTCAGTTTGAATAGTTCAAAACAGCGTTTTTCTATGTTTTTGCAAGTTTAAAACAGCAATTTTATCGTCATTTCTCATAAATCGCCGTTTCACACGAAAGAAACATGAATTTGTTAGTTTGAATAGTTCAAAACAGCGTTTTTCTATGTTTTTGCAAGTTTAAAACAGCAATTTTATAGTAATTTCTCATAAATCGCCGTTTCGCACGGAAGAAACATGAATTTGTCAGTTTGAGTAGTTCAAAACAGCGTTTTTCTATGTTTTTGCAAGTTTAAAACAGCAATTTTATCGTCATTTCTCATAAATCGCCGTTTCACACGAAAGAAACATGAATTTGTCAGTTTGAATAGTTCAAAACAGCGTTTTTCTATGTTTTTGCAAGTTTAAAACAGCAATTTTATCGTAATTTCTCATAAATCGCCGTTTCGCACGGAAGAAACATGATTTTGTCAGTTTGAATAGTTGAATAAAGCGTTTTTCAATGTTTTTGCAAGTTTAAAACAGCAATTTTATCGTGATTTCACTAAAATCCACCGTTTGGAACGTAAGAAACATGAATTTATCAGTTTGAATAGTTGAAAACAGCGTTTTTCTATGTTTTTGCAAGTTTGAAACAGCAATTTTATCGTCATTTCTCATAAATCGCCGGTGCGCACGAAAGAAACATGAATTTGTCAGTTTGAATAGTTCAAAACCAGCGTTTTTCTATGTTTTTGCAAGCTTAAAACAGCAATTTTATCGTCATTTCTCATAAATCGCCGTTTCACACGAAAGAAACATGAATTTGTCAGTTTGAATAGTTCAAAACAGCGTTTTTCTATGTTTTTGCAAGTTTAAAACAGCAATTTTATCGTCATTTCTCATAAATCGCCGTTTCGCACGAAAGAAACATGAATTTGTCAGTTTGAATAGTTCAATGTTTTTGCAAGTTTAAAACAGCAATTTTATCGTGATTTCACAAAAATCCACCGTTTCCAACGTAAGAAACATGAATTTATCAGTTTGAATAGTTCAAAACAGCGTATTACTATGTTTTTGCAAGTTTAAAACAGCAATTTTATCGTGATTTCACAAAAATCCACCGTTTCGAACGTAAGAAACATGAATTTATCAGTTTGAATAGTTGAAAACAGCGTTTTTCTCTGTTTTTGCAAGTTTAAAACAGCAATTTTATCGTCATTTCTCATAAATCGCCGTTTCTCACGAAAGAAACATGAATTTGTCAGTTTGAATAGTTCAAAACAGCGTTTCTCTATGTTTTTGCCAGTTTAAAACAGCAATTTTATCGTAATTTCTCATAATCGCCGTTTCGCACGGAAGAAACATGAATTTGTCAGTTTGAATAGTTGATAACAGCGTTTTTCAATGTTTTTGCAAGTTTAAAACAGCAATTTTATCGTGATTTCACAAAATCCACCGTTTCCAACGTAAGAAACATGAATTTATCAGTTTGAATAGTTCAAAACAGCGTATTACTATGTTTTTGCAAGTTTAAAACAGCAATTTTATCGTGATTTCAC
>CAWWDY010002428.1:0-21434 GCA_963942605.1 Poecilus cupreus
ATTTAAAGTAACAGATTCGTTTAAACAAAAATTACAAAGAATTTTACTGACTTCGTTGCTGTTCTTGTTAGACGATTAACATCATCAAACGTTAGTTGCAAGCAGGCAAGGTGAGTAAGTTTTTGACAGCCGTGACAAGAAATAGTAATTTTTAGATCCTTTGTGACTTGTTTGTTGCAATTAGGGCAAGTGTTTGTCATTTTTATTGAAAACGAACTTGCACTTGATTCACGTAGACACTTACCGGCGATCAATTAGTAAACTTAATTGAACCTGCTAGTGCAAATACTACATACGAAGCACCGAAACTGAACCTTATTGACTTGGGTTATTGAATTCAAGTTTATTTAAAAAATTGAAAAATGGATCACTCACTGTTAATATTGAGATCAGTTTTTTCGTACTTTGAGAATACACACAATTGCAAAGAACTGAGATAATAAACACTATTAGAAGCACTCAGATTAAAAATTTATTGCAAAATTTGCAGCAGCAACCACATAAACGTCAATCTTCTACGAAAACTTGTTGTAATTTTGCAAACATAAGCCATTACACACGACATATACATGAATATGACAATTTAAATACTTGAAAACGGTGTTTTGTATGCTTTTGCACGCTTAAAACAGCATTTTTATCTTGCTTTCGCCAAAATTAGCTATTATACACGTCAGAAACATGAATATGACAGTTTAAATACTTGACAACGGTGTTTTGTATGCTTTTGCATGCTTAAAACAGCATTTTTATCTTGCTTTCACCAACATTAGCTATTATACACTACAAAAACATGAATATGACAGTTTAAATACTTGAAAACAGCATTTTGTATGTTTTAGCAAGCTGAAAACAGCTATTTTATCTTGATTTTGCAAACATAAGCCATTACACGACATATACATGAATATGACAGTTTAAATACTTGAAAACAGCATTTTGTATGTTTTTGCAAGCTAAAAACAGCTATTTTTTATTGATTTTGCAAACATAAGCCATTACACACGACATATACATGAATGTGACAGTTTAAATACTTAAAAACAGCATTTTGTATGTTTTTGCAAGCTGAAAACAGCTATTTTATCTTGATTTTGCAAACATAAGCCATTACACACGACATATACATGAATTTGACAGTTTAAATACTTGAAAACGGTGTTTCGTATGCTTTTGCATGCTTAAAACAGCATTTTTATCTTGCTTTCACCAACATTAGCTATAATACACGACAGAAACTTGAATATGACAGTTTAAATACTTGAAAACAGCATTTTGTATGTTTTTGCAAGCTGAAAACAGCTATTTTATCTTGTTTTGCAAACATAAGCCATTACACGACATATACATGAATATGACAGTTTAAATACTTGAAAACGGTGTTTTGTATGCTTTTGCATGCTTAAAACAGCTATTTTATCTTGATTTCGCAAACATAAGCCATTACATACGACATATACATGAATATGACAGTTTAAATACTTGAAAACGGTGTTTTGTATGCTTTTGCATGCTTAAAACAGCATTTTTATCTTGCTTTCACCAACATATTACAACAAGTTTTCGTAGAAGATTGACGTTTATGTGGTTGCTGCTGCAAATTTTGCAATAAATTTTTAATCTGAGTGCTTCTAATAGTGTTTATTATCTCAGTTCTTTGCAATTGTGTGTATTCTCAAAGTACGAAAAAACTGATCTCAATATTAACAGTGAGTGATCCATTTTTCAATTTTTTAAATAAACTTGAATTCAATAACCCAAGTCAATAAGGTTCAGTTTCGGTGCTTCGTATGTAGTATTTGCACTAGCAGGTTCAATTAAGTTTACTAATTGATCGCCGGTAAGTGTCTACGTGAATCATTATAAGAATCTACACATTCGGCTCTACTCGTGCAAGTTCGTTTTCAATAAAAATGACAAACACTTGCCCTAATTGCAACAAACAAGTCACAAAGGATCTAAAAATTACTATTTCTTGTCACGGCTGTCAAAAACTTACTCACCTTGCCTGCTTGCAACTAACGTTTGATGATGTTAATCGTCTAACAAGAACAGCAACGAAGTCAGTAAAAATTCTTTGTAATTTTTGTTTAAACGAATCTGTTACTTTAAATTCACTCAAAGAAGTAATATTAACTCTTGAGAAGAAATTAACTGAGATTGAGAAGAAATTCTGCGATCGTAGTTCAAACACCGACATTATTAATACTGAATCTATTATTAAAGAAATTAATGATAGACAGGAAAGAGAGCGCAATGTCATTATAGTAGGAATACCGGAAGAAGATCCTACTAATCTCACGACACAAGTATCGAACATAATATCTAAAATTACCCCAGACATAAATTTAGCGGATGCTACTATATTCCGAATCGGTTCTCTCAACAACGATACTGAAAACTCGCGCCCACGTCTTACTAAAGTTATACTAAACAATTCAGCCGCTGCTAGCTCGCTACTACGGAAAGCGAAAAAAATTAAAAATATTCCAGGCTTCCAGAATATATTCATAAATGCAGACCGTACGTTTCAGCAAAGACAGTACTATAAACAAATAAAACAGAATTGGATGCTCGTAAAAATAATGGTGAAACCAGTATCAAGATCGTTCACCGTCTTGGGGTCCCAATCATCAAAGAGACAAAAAACTAGAAAATTCACTTACTAATAAAGCACAGAAAAATATATCTATCTATTATCAGAACGTCCAAGGCTTAAACACAAAATTAAATAATCTATACTTAAATCTTCTATCTTCAGATTTCGATGTAGTCGCGCTAACAGAAACCTGGCTAAGTGAAAGTGTCTTGAACAGTGAGATATGTGATGGTTCGTTCGCAATTTATCGTAAAGACAGAAACTTTGCCCAGTGCGGTGTGTCTCGCGGAGGAGGAGTGCTTCTACTTGTTAGAAAGACATTTGCATCTCAATGTGTGTCATTAGATCAATACACTGATCTAATACCTGTAAATGTAGACATTGTTTGCTGCAAAATATGTATTAATTCTACCAACATGTACATTATTAATATTTACATCCCACCAGCTATGCCGACTAATGTTTACGAAAATGTGTTGGACTGTCTAGAGTCAATGCCTTTTTTATTGGATTCTAAATGCATAATTATGGGTGACTTCAATGTACCAGAATATAATGTTGATCCAACCAGTACAACTGTAAATTTACTAAATAATTTTCAATCTTATACGAATATGAAGCAATATAATTGTGTTGTTAATGAAAACAATAGGACTTTGGATCTAATTTTTTATAATGCATCTTGTACTGTTAGTTACGAACAATATTGTATAATTGACAAGGAATATCTACATCATCCCACACTATGCGTAAATCTATCGATTGAATGTAATACTCTTAAAACCAATAGCCTACAAAATCAAAGAAAATATAATTTTAAGAAAGCAAATTTTGCTCGTCTATATCACTTAATTGCCAACTTTGATTGGGAACAAATACAAACTTTCAATAATGTTGATTCAGCTTGTGATTTTTTGTATACGACCTTATACGGTTTCTTTGATGAATGTGTGCCATCATCACCTGTGTATTCTTGTAACTATCCTCCCTGGTATACGCGTGATATCAGAGCAAAAATTAAAAAGAAGTTACACTTTTTTAATTTACATAAGAAATTTCCTGATCATCCACAGTACTTTAATGAATATAAGTTTTTGCGATCAAAATTAAAAACTGAAATTAAATCTGCGTATATAAAATACATTAAAGATTGTGAATCACGAATACAAACGGATCCAAAATCATTTTGGAATTTTGTTAACTCAAAGAAAGTTGCGACTGGATACCCACTTAACATGATTTATAATACATCAGAATTAAAATCCTCTAAAGATATTGCAGAAGGCTTTGCAGATTATTTTAGCAGTGTTTACCAACTTCCTGGCTCAATACCCATCCTGAATTATAACCCTAACGACAGTAATCTCATTACTCTTAATAATGTAACACTAGAAGAAATTGCTGCATCTATTAAAAACCTAAAGTCAAATGGTACCGCTGGTCCTGATCTAGTTCCTAACTTTATTATCAAAGATTGTGTTTTTCCATTTTCGATTGCATTACTTCATATCTTTAATATTTCACTAAAAACTCAAATTTATCCTCAAGTATGGAAATATGCACGTATTGTACCTGTGTATAAATCCGGAGATAAAAATAACATATCTAATTACAGACCTATTGCTATATTGTCGAACTTCAGCAAGGTGTTCGAAACATTAATATACAACTCTATATATTATAAAATCAATCATAAAATTTCTACTTTTCAACATGGTTTCATGAAACATAGATCAACAACAACGAACCTTTGTTCCTTTACACATTTTCTAGCAAATATCTTAGACAAACGTGGCCAAGTTGATGTTATTTACACCGACTTCGCCAAAGCGTTCGATAAGATTGACCACAACGTTATAATCAGCAAACTATTCTCATTTTCAATTTCTAATTCATTAGTCATGTTAATAGCATCTTATCTCCACAACCGATCTCTATACGTTCAAATTAATGGCTATAGTTCTTCTTCTTTCACTCCTACTTCTGGAGTACCACAGGGTTCTAACCTTGGGCCACTCTTATTCTTGATCTTCATAAACAACATTACTGACGTCATCAAAAGTCAGAAATTACTATTTGCAGACGATTTGAAAATCTTCAGATCAATATCTAAGTCTGATGACTGTCTTGAGTTACAGGCTGATCTAAATAATCTGTATGAGTGGTGCATTTCCAATAAATTGCTTCTTAATCTCTCTAAATGTAAGGTGCTCTCGTTTACACGTAAATTAACAACCATCAACTTTGATTACAAAATACACAATACTGTGCTTCAACACATTGAACAAATCAGCGATCTAGGAGTACTATTTGATAAACCTTTTACATTTAATCCTCATATATCAAATTTAGTATCCTCATGTTTAAGAGTTTTGGGATTCATTGTTAGAAATACTCGCGATTTTACTAACCTGCAACCGATATTTACTCTGTATTACTCATTTATTAGATCCAAACTAGAATATTGTGTGATAATCTGGTACCCTCATTACAATAATCAAATTTGTATTATCGAAAAAATTCAAAAGAAATTTTTAAAGTATATGTATTATAAATTAATGAATTATTATACATCTCGCAATTTCGATTATGACATATTGTTACAAATATTTAATACTAGTAGTTTGGAAACTCGTAGATTTATTATCAGTTTAAAATATTTGCATAATTTAATTCACAATCTTATTGATGATTCTGAATCTCTTAGTTGTCTTAATTTTCATGTCCCAGCAATATCAACAAGAACCCATTTACTATTCTACTTATCTCCGGCTAATACCAACGTATTTTTCAAATCCCCAATCAATAATATGTGTAGGTTGTACAACAATATTCAGGATGATTCAATGGATATTTTCAAATTAAATTTTCCTAAAATTATCGAACTGCATAGTAACTAATGTGTATTAATAAACAATCAATACTTATCGAAACAATTGCGTAATGTAATTTTTTTCTGTATACCTGTAAAATATTTAATATAACATATATTTCTGAGATTAATGTAAGGAAAACCATAAATTAATACTTTTCTTACTCATTGTTACATAGATTAATGTAAGGTAAACCATAAATTAATATTTGTCTTACTCATTGTTACATAATTTATAAGTTTAATTATAGTTTTGTTCTTTTTATTTGTATTTATATATATTGTCTGTCTATTTCCTGCCTTGTAATTGAGCCTGTGCCTGTTAGGCAGTGTATTATAATAAATAAATAAATAAATAAATTAGCAATTTTTCACGACAGAAACATGAATATGACAGTTTAAATACTTGAAAACAGCATTTTGTATGTTTTTGCAAGCTGAAAACAGCTATTTTATCTTGATTTTGCAAACATAAGCCATTACACGACATATACATGAATATGACAGTTTAAATACTTGAAAACGGTGTTTTGTATGCTTTTGCATGCTTAAAACAGCATTTTTATCATGCTTTCACCAACATTAGCTATTATACACGACAAAAACATGAATATGACTATTTAAATACTTGAAAACGGTGTTTTGTATGCTTTTCCATGCTTAAAACAGCATTTTTATCTTGCTTTCACCAACATTAGCTATTATACACGACAGAAACATGAATATGACAGTTTAAATATTTGAAAACAGCATTTTGTATGTTTTTGCAAGCTGAAAACAGCTATTTTATCTTGATTTTGCAAACATAAGCCATTACACACGACATATACATGAATATGACAATTTAAATACTTGAAAACAGCATTTTGTATGTTTTTGCAAGCTGAAAACAGCTATTTTATCTTGATTTTGCAAACATAAACCATTACATACGACATATACATGAATATGACAGTTTAAGTACTTGAAAACGGTATTTTGTATGCTTTTTCATGCTTAAAACATCATTTTTATCTTGCTTTCACCAACATTAGCTATAATACACGACAGAAACTTGAATATGACAGTTTAAATACTTGAAAACAGCATTTTGTATGTTTCTGCAAGCTGAAAACAGCTATTTTATCTTGATTTTGCAAACATAAGCCATTACACACGACATATACATGAATATGACAGTTTAAATACTTAAAAACAGCATTTTGTATGTTTTTGCAAGCTAAAAACAGCTATTTTATCTTGATTTTGCAAACATAAGCCATTACACACGACATATACATGAATATGACAGTTTAAATACTTGAAAACGGTGTTTTGTATGCTTTTGCATGCTTAAAACAGCATTTTTATCTTGCTTTCACCAACATTAGCTATAATACACGACAGAAACTTGAATATGACAGTTTAAATACTTGAAAACAGCATTTTGTATGTTTCTGCAAGCTGAAAACAGCTATTTTATCTTGATTTTGCAAACATAAGCCCTTACACACGACATATACATGAATATGACAGTTTAAATACTTAAAAACAGCATTTGTATGTTTTTGTAAGCTAAAAACAGCTATTTTATCTTGATTTTGCAAACATAAGCCATTACACACGACATATACATGAATATGACAGTTTAAATACTTGAAAACGGTGTTTCGTATGCTTTTGCATGCTTAAAACAGCATTTTTATCTTGCTTTCACCAACATTAGCTATAATACACGACAGAAACTTGAATATGACAGTTTAAATACTTGAAAACAGCATTTTGTATGTTTTTGCAAGCTGAAAACAGCTATTTTATCTTGATTTTGCAAACATAAGCCATTACACACGACATATACATGAATATGACAGTTTAAATACTTGAAAACAGCATTTTGTATGTTTTTGCAAGCTGAAAACAGCTATTTTATCTTGATTTTGCAAACATAAGCCATTACACACGACATATACATGAATATGACAGTTTAAATACTTGAAAACAGCATTTTGTATGTTTTTGCAAGCTGAAAACAGCTATTTTATCTTGATTTTGCAAACATAAGCCATTACATACGACATATAGATGAATATGACAGTTTAAATACTTGAAAACGGTGTTTTATATGCTTTTGCATGCTTAAAACAGCATTCTTATCTTGCTTTCACCAACATTAGCTATTATACACGCCAGAAACATGAATATGACAGTTTAAATACTTGAAAACAGCATTTTGTATGTTTTTGCAAGCTAAAAACAGCTATTTTTTATTGATTTTGCAAACATAAGCCATTACACACGACATATACATGAATATGACAGTTTAAATACTGAAAAGCAGCATTTTGTATGTTTTTGCAAGCTGAAAACAGCTATTTTATCTTGATTTTGCAAACATAAGCCATTACACACGACATATACATGAATTTGACAGTTTAAATACTTGAAAACGGTGTTTCGTATGCTTTTGCATGCTTAAAACAGCATTTTTATCTTGCTTTCACCAACATTAGCTATAATACACGACAGAAACTTGAATATGACAGTTTAAATACTTGAAAACAGCATTTTGTATATTTTTGCAAGCTGAAAACAGCTATTTTATCTTGTTTTTGCAAACATAAGCCATTACACACGACATATACATGAATATGACAGTTTAAATACTTGAAAACAGCATTTTGTATGTTTTTGCAAGCTGAAAACAGCTATTTTATCTTGATTTTGCAAACATAAGCCATTACACACGACATATACATGAACATGACAATTTAAATACTTGAAAACGGTGCTTTGTATGCTTTTGCATGCTTAAAACAGCATTTTTATCTTGCTTTCACCAAAATTAGCTATTATACACGACAGAAACATGAATATGACAGTTTAAATACTTGAAAATGGTGTTTTGTGTGCTTTTGCATGCTTAAAACAGCATTTTTATCTTGCTTTCACATGAATATGACAATTTAAATACTTGAAAATATGATTTTGTATGTTTTTGCAATCTGAAAACAGCTATTTTATCTTGATTTTGCAAACATAAGCAATTACACACGAGATATACATCAATATGACAGTTTAAATACTTGAAAACAGCATTTTGTATGTTTTTGCAAGCTGAAAACAGCTATTTTATCTTGATTTTGCAAACATAAGCCATTACACACGACATATACATGAATATGACAATTTAAATACTTGAAAACAGCATTTTGTATGTTTTTGCAAGCTGAAAACAGCTATTTTATCTTAATTTTGCAAACATAAGCCATTACACACGACATATACATGAATATGACAATTTAAATACTTGAAAACGGTGTTTTGTATGCTTTTGCATGCTTAAAACAGCATTTTTATCTTGCTTTCACCAAAATTAGCTATTATGCACGACAGAAACATGAATATGACAGTTTAAATACTTGAAAACAGCATTTTGTATGTTTTTGCAAGCTGAAAACAGCTATTTTATCTTGATTTTGCAAACATAAGCCATTACACACGACATATACATGAATATGACAATTTAAATACTTGAAAACGGTGTTTTGTATGCTTTTGCATGCTTAAAACAGCATTTTTATCTTGCTTTCACCAAAATTAGCTATTATGCACGACAGAAACATGAATATGACAGTTTAAATACTTGAAAACGGTGTTTTGTATGCTTTTGCATGCTTAAAACAGCATTTTTATCTTGCTTTCACCAACATTAGCTATTATACACTACAGAAACATGAATATGACAGTTTAAATACTTGAAAACAGCATTTTGTATATTTTTGCAAGCTGAAAACAGCTATTTTATCTTGATTTTGCAAACATAAGCCATTACACGACATATACATGAATATGACAGTTTAAATACTTGAAAACAGCATTTTGTATGTTTTTGCAAGCTGAAAACAGCTATTTTATCTTGATTTTGCAAACATAAGCCATTACATACGACATATACATGAATATGACAGTTTAAATACTTGAAAACGGTGTTTTGTATGCTTTTGCATGCTTAAAACAGCATTTTTATCTTGCTTTCACCAACATTAGCTATAATACACGACAGAAACATGAATATGACAGTTTAAATACTTGAAAACAGCATTTTGTATGTTTTTGCAAGCTGAAAACAGCTATTTTATCTTGATTTTGCAAACATAAGCCATTACACACGACATATACATAAATATGACAGTTTAAATACTTGAAAACAGCATTTTGTATGTTTTTGCAAGCTGAAAACAGCTATTTTATCTTGATTTTGCAAACATAAGCCATTACACACGACATATACATGAATATGACAGTTTAAATACTTGAAAACGGTGTTTTGTATGCTTTTGCATGCTTAAAACAGCATTTTTATCATGCTTTCACCAACATTAGCTATTATACACGACAAAAACATGAATATGACAATTTAAATACTTGAAAACGGTTTTTTGTATGCTTTTGCATGCTTAAAACAGCATTTTTATTTTGCTTTCACCAAAATTAGCTATTATACAGGACAGAAACATGAATATGACAGTTTAAATACTTGAAAACGGTGTTTTGTATGCTTTTGCATGCTTAAAACAGCATTTTTATCTTGCTTTCACCAACATTATCTATTATACACGACAGAAACATGAATATGACAGTTTAAATACTTAAAAACAGCATTTTGTATGTTTTTGCAAGCTGAAAACAGCTATTTTATCTTGATTTTGCAAACATAAGCCATTACACACGACATATACATGAATATGACAGTTTAAATACTTGAAAACAGCATTTTGTATGTTTTTGCAAGCTGAAAACAGCTATTTTATCTTGATTTTGCAAACATAAGCCATTACACACGACATATACATAAATATGACAGTTTAAATACTTGAAAACAGCATTTTGTATGTTTTTGCAAGCTGAAAACAGCTATTTTATCTTGATTTTGCAAACACAAGCCATTACACATGACATATACATGAATATGACAGTTTAAATACTTGAAAACGGTGTTTTGTATGCTTTTGCATGCTTAAAACAGCATTTTTATCTTGCTTTTACCAACATCAGCTATAATACACGCCAGAAACATGAATATGACAGTTTAAATTCTTGAAAACAGCAATTTGTATGTTTTTGAAAGCTAAAAACAGCTATTTTATCTTCATTTTGCAAACATAAGCCATTACACACGACATATACATGAATATGACAGTTTAAATACTTGAAAACAGCATTTTGTATGTTTTTGCAAGCTGAAAACAGCTATTTTATCTTGATTTTGCAAACATAAGCCATTACACACGACATATACATGAATATGACAGTTTAAATACTTGAAAACAGCATTTTTTATGTTTTTGCAAGTTAAAAACAGCTATTTTATCTTGATTTTGCAAACATAAGCCATTACACACGACATATACATGAATATGACAGTTTAAATACTTGAAAACAGCATTTTGTATGTTTTTGCAAGCTGAAAACAGCTATTTTATTTTGATTTTGCAAACATAAGCCATTACATACGACATATACATGAATATGACAGTTTAAGTACTTGAAAACAGTGTTTTGTATGCTTTTGCATGCTTAAAACATCATTTTTATCTTGCTTTCACCAACATTAGCTATAATACACGACAGAAACTTGAATATGACAGTTTAAATACTTGAAAACAGCATTTTGTATGTTTTTGCAAGCTGAAAACAGCTATTTTATCTTGATTTTGCAAACATAAGCCATTACACACGACATATACATGAATATGACAGTTTAAATACTTGAAAACGGTGTTTTGTATGCTTTTGCATGCTTAAAACAGCATTTTTATCATGCTTTCACCAACATTAGCTATTATACACGACAAAAACATGAATATGACAATTTAAATACTTGAAAACGGTGTTTTGTATGCTTTTGCATGCTTAAAACAGCATTTTTATCTTGCTTTCACCAACATTAGCTATTATACACTACAGAAACATGAATATGACAGTTTAAATACTTTAAAACAGCATTTTGTATGTTTTTGCAAGCTGAAAACAGCTATTTTATCTTGATTTTGCAAACATAAGCCATTACACGACATATACATGAATATGACAGTTTAAATACTTGAAAACAGCATTTTGTATGTTTTTGCAAGCTGAAAACAGCTATTTTATCTTGATTTTGCAAACATAAGCCATTACACGACATATACATGAATATGACAGTTTAAATACTTGAAAACGGTGTTTTGTATGCTTTTGCATGCTTAAAACAGCATTTTTATCTTGCTTTCACCAACATTAGCTATTTTTCACGACAGAAACATGAATATGACAGTTTACATACTTGAAAACAGCATTTTGTATGTTTTTGCAAGCTGAAAACAGCTATTTTATCTTGATTTTGCAAACATAAGCCATTACACGACATATACATGAATATAACAGTTTAAATACTTGAAAACGGTGTTTTGTATGCTTTTGCATGCTTAAAACAGCATTTTTATCTTGCTTTCACCAACATTAGCTATAATACACGACAAAAAGATGAATATGACAGTTTAAATACTTGAAAACAGCATTTTGTATGTTTTTGCAAGCTGAAAACAGCTATTTTATCTTGATTTTGCAAACATAAGTTATTACACACGACATATACATGAATTTGACAGTTTAAATACTTGAAAACAGCATTTTGTATGTTTTTGCACGCTGAAAACAGTTATTTTATCTTGATTTTGCAAACACAAGCCATTACATACGACATGTACATGAATATGACAGTTTAAATACTTGAAAACGGTGTTTTGTATGCTTTTGCATGCTTAAAACAGCATTTTTATCTTGCTTTCACCAACATTAGCTATTTTTCACGACAGAAACATGAATATGACAGTTTACATACTTGAAAACAGCATTTTGTATGTTTTTGCAAGCTGAAAACAGCTATTTTATCTTGATTTTGCAAACATAAGCCATTACACGACATATACATGAATATGACAGTTTAAATACTTGAAAACGGTGTTTTGTATGCTTTTGCATGCTTAATACAGCATTTTTATCATGCTTTCACCAACATTAGCTATTATACACGACAAAAACATGAATATGACTATTTAAATACTTGAAAACGGTGTTTTGTATGCTTTTGCATGCTTAAAACAGCATTTTTATTTTGCTTTCACCAAATTAGCTATTATACACGACAGAAACATGAATATGACAGTTTAAATACTTGAAAACAGCATTTTGTATGTTTTTGCAAGCTGAAAACAGATATTTTATCTTGATTTTTCAAACATAAGCCATTACACACGACATATACATGAATATGACAGTTTGAATACTTGAAAACGGTGTTTTGTATGCTTTTGCATGCTTAAAACAGCATTTTTATCATGCTTTCACCAACATTAGCTATTATACACGACAAAAACATGAATATGACAATTTAAATACTTGAAAACGGTTTTTTGTATGCTTTTGCATGCTTAAAACAGCATTTTTATCTTGCTTTCACCAAAATTAGCTATTATACAGGACAGAAACATGAATATGACAGTTTAAATACTTGAAAACGGTGTTTTGTATGCTTTTGCATGCTTAAAACAGCATTTTTATCTTGCTTTCACCAACATTATCTATTATACACGACAGAAACATGAATATGACAGTTTAAATACTTAAAAACAGCATTTTGTATGTTTTTGCAAGCTGAAAACAGCTATTTTATCTTGATTTTGCAAACATAAGCCATTACACACGACATATACATGAATATGACAGTTTAAATACTTGAAAACAGCATTTTGTATGTTTTTGCAAGCTGAAAACAGCTATTTTATCTTGATTTTGCAAACATAAGCCATTACACACGACATATACATAAATATGACAGTTTAAATACTTGAAAACAGCATTTTGTATGTTTTTGCAAGCTGAAAACAGCTATTTTATCTTGATTTTGCAAACACAAGCCATTACACACGACATATACATGAATATGACAGTTTAAATACTTGAAAACGGTGTTTTGTATGCTTTTGCATGCTTAAAACAGCATTTTTATCTTGCTTTTACCAACATCAGCTATAATACACGCCAGAAACATGAATATGACAGTTTAAATTCTTGAAAACAGCAATTTGTATGTTTTTGAAAGCTAAAAACAGCTATTTTATCTTCATTTTGCAAACATAAGCCATTACACACGACATATACATGAATATGACAGTTTAAATACTTGAAAACAGCATTTTGTATGTTTTTGCAAGCTGAAAACAGCTATTTTATCTTGATTTTGCAAACATAAGCCATTACACACGACATATACATGAATATGACAGTTTAAATACTTGAAAACAGCATTTTTTATGTTTTTGCAAGTTAAAAACAGCTATTTTATCTTGATTTTGCAAACATAAGCCATTACACACGACATATACATGAATATGACAGTTTAAATACTTGAAAACAGCATTTTGTATGTTTTTGCAAGCTGAAAACAGCTATTTTATTTTGATTTTGCAAACATAAGCCATTACATACGACATATACATGAATATGACAGTTTAAGTACTTGAAAACAGTGTTTTGTATGCTTTTGCATGCTTAAAACATCATTTTTATCTTGCTTTCACCAACATTAGCTATAATACACGACAGAAACTTGAATATGACAGTTTAAATACTTGAAAACAGCATTTTGTATGTTTTTGCAAGCTGAAAACAGTTATTTTATCTTGATTTTGCAAACATAAGCCATTACACACGACATATACATGAATATGACAGTTTAAATACTTGAAAACGGTGTTTTGTATGCTTTTGCATGCTTAAAACAGCATTTTTATCATGCTTTCACCAACATTAGCTATTATACACGACAAAAACATGAATATGACAATTTAAATACTTGAAAACGGTGTTTTGTATGCTTTTGCATGCTTAAAACAGCATTTTTATCTTGATTTCACCAACATTAGCTATTATATACTACAGAAACATGAATATGACAGTTTAAATACTTTAAAACAGCATTTTGTATGTTTTTGCAAGCTGAAAACAGCTATTTTATCTTGATTTTGCAAACATAAGCCATTACACGACATATACATGAATATGACAGTTTAAATACTTGAAAACAGCATTTTGTATGTTTTTGCAAGCTGAAAACAGCTATTTTATCTTGATTTTGCAAACATAAGCCATTACACGACATATACATGAATATGACAGTTTAAATACTTGAAAACGGTGTTTTGTATGCTTTTGCATGCTTAAAACAGCATTTTTATCTTGCTTTCACCAACATTAGCTATTTTTCACGACAGAAACATGAATATGACAGTTTACATACTTGAAAACAGCATTTTGTATGTTTTTGCAAGCTGAAAACAGCTATTTTATCTTGATTTTGCAAACATAAGCCATTACACGACATATACATGAATATAACAGTTTAAATACTTGAAAACGGTGTTTTGTATGCTTTTGCATGCTTAAAACAGCATTTTTATCTTGCTTTCACCAACATTAGCTATAATACACGACAGAAAGATGAATATGACAGTTTAAATACTTGAAAACAGCATTTTGTATGTTTTTGCAAGCTGAAAACAGCTATTTTATCTTGATTTTGCAAACATAAGTTATTACACACGACATATACATGAATTTGACAGTTTAAATACTTGAAAACAGCATTTTGTATGTTTTTGCACGCTGAAAACAGTTATTTTATCTTGATTTTGCAAACACAAGCCATTACATACGACATGTACATGAATATGACAGTTTAAATACTTGAAAACGGTGTTTTGTATGCTTTTGCATGCTTAAAACAGCATTTTTATCTTGCTTTCACCAACATTAGCTATTTTTCACGACAGAAACATGAATATGACAGTTTACATACTTGAAAACAGCATTTTGTATGTTTTTGCAAGCTGAAAACAGCTATTTTATCTTGATTTTGCAAACATAAGCCATTACACGACATATACATGAATATGACAGTTTAAATACTTGAAAACGGTGTTTTGTATGCTTTTGCATGCTTAATACAGCATTTTTATCATGCTTTCACCAACATTAGCTATTATACACGACAAAAACATGAATATGACTATTTAAATACTTGAAAACGGTGTTTTGTATGCTTTTGCATGCTTAAAACAGCATTTTTATTTTGCTTTCACCAAATTAGCTATTATACACGACAGAAACATGAATATGACAGTTTAAATACTTGAAAACAGCATTTTGTATGTTTTTGCAAGCTGAAAACAGATATTTTATCTTGATTTTTCAAACATAAGCCATTACACACGACATATACATGAATATGACAGTTTGAATACTTGAAAACAGCATTTTGTATGTTTTTGCAATATAAAAACAGCTATTTTATCTTTATATTGCAAACATAAGCCATTACATACGACATATACATGAATATGACTGTTTATATACTTGAAAACGGTGTTTTGTATGCTTTTGCATGCTTAAAACAGCATTTTTATCTTGCTTTCAGCAACATTAGCTATTATACACGACAGAAACATGAATATGACAGTTTAAATACTTGAAAACAGCATTTTGTATGTTTTTGCAAGCTGAAAACAGCTATTTTATCTTGATTTTGCAAACATAAGCCATTACACACGACATATACATGAATATGACAGTTTAAATACTTGAAAACAGCATTTTGTATGTTTTTGCAAGCTGAAAATAGCTATTTTATCTTGATTTTGCAAACATAAGCCATTACACACGACATATACATGAATATGACAATTTAAATACTTGAAAACGGTGTTTTGTATGCTTTTGCATGCTTAAAACAGCATTTTTATCTTGCTTTCACTAAAATTAGCTATTATACACGACAGAAACATGAATATGACAGTTTAAATACTTGAAAACGGTGTTTTGTATGCTTTTGCATGCTTAAAACAGCATTTTTATCTTGCTTTCACCAACATTAGCTATTATACACTACAGAAACATGAATATGACAGTTTAAATACTTGAAAACAGCATTTTGTATGTTTTTGCAAGCTGAAAACAGCTTTTTTATCTTGATTTTGCAAATATAAGCCATTACACGACATATACATGAATATGACAGTTTAAATACTTGAAAACAGCATTTTGTATGTTTTTGCAAGCTGAAAACAGCTATTTTATCTTGATTTTGCAAACATAAGCCATTACACACGACATATACATGAATATGACAGTTTAAATACTTGAAAATGGTGTTTTGTATGCTTTTGCATGCTTAAAACAGCATTTTTATCTTGCTTTCACCAACATTAGCTATTATACACGACAGAAACATGAATATGACAGTTTAAATACTTGAAAACAGCATTTTGTATGTTTTTGCAAGCTGAAAACAGCTATTTTATCTTGATTTTGCAAACATAAGCCATTACACACGACATATACATGAATATGACAATTTAAATACTTGAAAACAGCATTTTGTATGTTTTTGCAAGCTGAAAACAGCTATTTTATCTTGATTTTGCAAACATAAGCCATTACATACGACATATACATGAATATGACAGTTTAAGTACTTGAAAACGGTGTTTTGTATGCTTTTGCATGCTTAAAACATCATTTTTATCTTGCTTTCACAAACATTAGCTATAATACACGACAGAAACTTGAATATGACAGTTTAAATACTTGAAAACAGCATTTTGTATGTTTCTGCAAGCTGAAAACAGCTATTTTATCTTGATTTTGCAAACATAAGCCATTACACACGACATATACATGAATATGACAGTTTAAATACTTAAAAACAGCATTTTGTATGTTTTTGCAAGCTAAAAACAGCTATTTTATCTTGATTTTGCAAACATAAGCCATTACACACGATATATACATGAATATGACAGTTTAAATACTTGAAAACGGTGTTTCGTATGCTTTTGCATGCTTAAAACAGCATTTTTATCTTGCTTTCACCAACATTAGCTATAATACACGACAGAAATTTGAATATGACAGTTTAAATACTTGAAAACAGCATTTTGTATGTTTTTGCAAGCTGAAAACAGCTATTTTATATTGATTTTGCAAACATAAGCCATTACACACGACATATACATGAATATGACAGTTTAAATACTTGAGAACAGCATTTTGTATGTTTTTGCAAGCTGAAAACAGCTATTTTATCTTGATTTTGCAAACATAAGCCATTACACACGACATATACATGAATATGACAGTTTAAATACTTGAAAACAGCATTTTGTATGTTTTTGCTAGCTGAAAACAGCTATTTTATCTTGATTTTGCAAACATAAGCCATTACATACGACATATAGATGAATATGACAGTTTAAATACTTGAAAACGGTGTTTTATATGCTTTTGCATGCTTAAAACAGCATTTTTATCTTGCTTTCACCAACATTAGCTATTATACACGCCAGAAACATGAATATGACAGTTTAAATACTTGAAAACAGCATTTTGTATGTTTTTGCAAGCTGAAAACAGCTATTTTATCTTGATTTTGCAAACATAAGCCATTACACACGACATATACATGAATATGACAATTTAAATACTTGAAAACAGCATTTTGTATGTTTTTGCAAGCTGAAAACAGCTATTTTATCTTGATTTTGCAAACATAAGCCATTACATACGACATATACATGAATATGACAGTTTAAGTACTTGAAAACGGTGTTTTATATGCTTTTGCATGCTTAAAACAGCATTTTTATCTTGCTTTCACCAACATTAGCTATTATACACGCCAGAAACATGAATATGACAGTTTAAATACTTGAAAACAGCATTTTGTATGTTTTTGCAAGCTGAAAACAGCTATTTTATCTTGATTTTGCAAACATAAGCCATTACACACGACATATACATGAATTTGATAGTTTAAATACTTGAAAACAGCATTTTGTATGTTTTTGCACGCTGAAAACAGTTATTTTATCTTGATTTTGCAAACACAAGCCATTACATACGACATATACATGAATATGACAGTTTAAATACTTGAAAACGGTGTTTTGTATGCTTTTGCATGCTTAAAACAGCATTTATATCTTGCTTTCACCAACATTAGCTATAATACACGACAGAAACTTGAATATGACAGTTTAAATACTTGAAAACAGCATTTAGTATGTTTTTGCAAGCTGAAAATAGCTATTTTATCTTGATTTTGCAAACATAAGCCATTACACACGACATATACATAAATATGACAGTTTAAATACTTGAAAACAGCATTTTGTATGTTTTTGCAAGCTGAAAACAGCTATTTTATCTTGATTTTGCAAACATAAGCCATTACACACGACATATACATGAATATGACAGTTTAAATACTTGAAAACGGTGTTTTGTATGCTTTTGCATGCTTAAAACAGCATTTTTATCATGCTTTCACCAACATTAGCTATTATACACGACAAAAACATGAATATGACAATTTAAATACTTGAAAACGGTTTTTTGTATGCTTTTGCATGCTTAAAACAGCATTTTTATCTTGCTTTCACCAAAATTAGCTATTATACAGGACAGAAACATGAATATGACAGTTTAAATACTTGAAAACGGTGTTTTGTATGCTTTTGCATGCTTAAAACAGCATTTTTATCTTGCTTTCACCAACATTATCTATTATACACGACAGAAACATGAATATGACAGTTTAAATACTTAAAAACAGCATTTTGTATGTTTTTGCAAGCTGAAAACAGCTATTTTATCTTGATTTTGCAAACATAAGCCATTACACACGACATATACATGAATATGACAGTTTAAATACTTGAAAACAGCATTTTGTATGTTTTTGCAAGCTGAAAACAGCTATTTTATCTTGATTTTGCAAACATAAGCCATTACACACGACATATACATAAATATGACAGTTTAAATACTTGAAAACAGCATTTTGTATGTTTTTGCAAGCTGAAAACAGCTATTTTATCTTGATTTTGCAAACACAAGCCATTACACACGACATATACATGAATATGACAGTTTAAATACTTGAAAACGGTGTTTTGTATGCTTTTGCATGCTTAAAACAGCATTTTTATCTTGCTTTTACCAACATCAGCTATAATACACGCCAGAAACATGAATATGACAGTTTAAATTCTTGAAAACAGCAATTTGTATGTTTTTGAAAGCTAAAAACAGCTATTTTTTATTGATTTTGCAAACATAAGCCATTACACACGACATATACATGAATATGACAGTTTAAATACTTGAAAACAGCATTTTGTATGTTTTTGCAAGCTGAAAACAGCTATTTTATCTTCATTTTGCAAACATAAGCCATTACACACGACATATACATGAATATGACAGTTTAATACTTGAAAACAGCATTTTGTATGTTTTTGCAAGCTGAAAACAGCTATTTTATCTTGATTTTGCAAACATAAGCCATTACACACGACATATACATGAATATGACAGTTTAAAATACTTGAAAACAGCATTTTTTATGTTTTTGCAAGTTTAAAACAGCTATTTTATCTTGATTTTGCATACATAAGCCATTACAACACGACATATACATGAATATGACAGTTTAAATACTTGAAAACAGCATTTTGTATGTTTTTTCAAGTTGAAAACAGCTATTTTATCTTGATTTTGCAAACATAAGCCATTACATACGACATATACATGAATATGACAGTTTAAGTACTTGAAAACAGTGTTTTGTATGCTTTTGCATGCTTAAAACATCATTTTTTATCTTGCTTTCACCAACATTAGCTATAATACACGACAGAAACTTGAATATGACAGTTTAAATACTTGAAAACAGCATTTTGTATGTTTTTGCAAGCTGAAAACAGCTATTTTATCTTGATTTGCAAACATAAGCCATTACACACGACATATACATGAATATGACAGTTTAAATACTTGAAAACGGTAATTTGTATGCTTTTGCATGCTTAAAACAGCATTTTTATCATGCTTTCACCAACATTAGCTATTATACACGACAAAAACATGAATATGACAATTTAAATACTTGAAAACGGTGTTTTGTATGCTTTTGCATGCTTAAAACAGCATTTTTTATCTTGCTTTCACCAACATTAGCTATTATACACTACAGAAACATGAATATGACAGTTTAAATACTTAAAACAGCATTTTGTATGTTTTTGCAAGCTGAAAACAGCTATTTTATCTTGATTTTGCAAACATAAGCATTACACGACATATACATGAATATGACAGTTTAAATACTTGAAAACAGCATTTTGTATGTTTTTGCAAGCTGAAAACAGCTATTTTATCTTGATTTTGCAAACATAAGCCATTACACGACATATACATGAATATGAACAGTTTAAATACTTGAAAACGGTGTTTTGTATGCTTTTGCATGCTTAAAAACAGCATTTTTATCTTGCTTTCACCAACATTAGCTATAATACACGACAGAAAGATGAATATGACAGTTTAAATACTTGAAAACAGCATTTTGTATGTTTTTGCAAGCTGAAAACAGCTATTTTATCTTGATTTTGCAAACATAAGTTATTACACACGACATATACATGAATTTGACAGTTTAAATACTTGAAAACAGCATTTTGTATGTTTTTGCACGCTGAATACAGTTATTTTATCTTGATTTTGCAAACACAAGCCATTACATACGACATATACATAAATATGACAGTTTAAATACTTGAAAACGGTGTTTTGTATGCTTTTGCATGCTTAAAACAGCATTTTTATCTTGCTTTCACCAACATTAGCTATTTTTCACAACAGAAACATGAATATGACAGTTTACATACTTGAAAACAGCATTTTGTATGTTTTTGCAAGCTGAAAACAGCTATTTTATCTTGATTTTGCAAACATAAGCCATTACACGACATATACATGAATATAACAGTTTAAATACTTAAAACGGTGTTTTGTATGCTTTTGCATGCTTAAAACAGCATTTTT
>CAWWDY010002428.1:21634-42465 GCA_963942605.1 Poecilus cupreus
CATATTCATGTTTCTGGCGTGTATAATAGCTAATGTTGGTGAAAGCAAGATAAAAATGCTGTTTTAAGCATGCAAAAGCATATAAAACACCGTTTTCAAGTATTTAAACTGTCATATTCATCTATATGTCGTATGTAATGGCTTATGTTTGCAAAATCAAGATAAAATAGCTGTTTTCAGCTTGCGAAAACATACAAAATGCTGTTTTCAAGTATTTAAACTGTCATATTCATGTATATGTCGTGTGTAATGGCTTATGTTTGCAAAATCAAGATAAAATAGCTGTTTTCAGCTTGCAAAAACATACAAAATACTGTTTTCAAGTATTTAAACTGTCATATTCATGTATATGTCGTGTGTAATGGCTTATGTTTGCAAAATCAAGATAAAATAGCTGTTTTCAGCCTTCAAAAACATACAAAATGCTGTTTTCAAGTATTTAAACTGTCATATTCAAGTTTCTGTCGTGTATTATAGCTAATGTTGGTGAAAGCAAGATAAAAATGCTGTTTTAAGCATGGCAAAAGCATACGAAACACCGTTTTTAAGTATTTAAACTGTCGTATTCATGTATATGTCGTGTATAATGGCTTATGTTTGCAAAATCAAGATAAAATAGCTGTTTTTAGCTTGCAAAAACATACAAAATGCTGTTTTTAAGTATTTTAAACTGTCATATTCATGTATATGTCGTGTGTGTAATGCTTATGTTTGCAAAATCAAGATAAAATAGCTGTTTTCAGCTTGCAGAGAACATACAAAATGCTGTTTTCAAGTATTTAAACTGTCATATTCAAGTTTCTGTCGTGTTATTATAGCTAATATTTGTGAAAGCAAGATAAAAATGATGTTTTAAGCATGCAAAAGCATACAAAACACCGTTTTCAAGTACTTAAACTGTCATATTCATGTATATGTCGTATGTAATGGCTTATGTTTGCAAAATCAAGATAAAATAGCTGTTTTCAGCTTGCAAAAACATATAAAATGCTGTTTTCAAGTATTTAAATTGTCCATATTCATGTATATGTCGTGTGTAATGGCTTATGTTTGCAAAATCAAGATAAAATAGCTGTTTTCAGCTTGCAAAAACATACAAAATGCTGTTTTCAAGTATTTAAACTGTCATATTCATGTTTCTGTCGTGTATAATAGCTAATGTTGGTGAAAACAAGATAAAAATGCTGTTTTTAAGCATGCAAAAGCATACAAAACACCATTTTCAAGTATTTAAACTGTCATATTCATGTATATGTCGTGTGTAATGGCTTATGTTTGCAAAATCAAGATAAAATAGCTGTTTTCAGCTTGCAAAAACATACAAAATGCTGTTTTCAAGTATTTAAACTGTCATATTCATGTATATGTCGTGTAATGGCTTATGTTTGCAAAATCAAGATAAAAAAGCTGTTTTCAGCTTGCAAAAACATACAAAATGCTGTTTTCAAGTATTTAAACTGTCATATTCATGTTTTTCTGTAGTGTATAATAGCTAATGTTGGTGAAAGCAAGATAAAAATGCTGTTTTAAGCATGCAAAAGCATACAAAACACCGTTTTCAAGTATTTAAACTGTAATATTCATGTTTCTGTCGTGTATAATAGATTAATTTTGGTGAAAGCAAGATAAAAATGCTGTTTTAAGCATGCAAAAGCATACAAAACACCGTTTTTCAAGTATTTAAATTGTCATATTCATGTATATGTCGTGTGTAATGGCTTATGTTTGCAAAATCAAGATAAAATAGCTGTTTTCAGCTTGCAAAAACATACAAAATGCTGTTTTCAAGTATTTAAACTGTCATATTCATGTATATGTCGTGTGTAATGGCTTATGTTTGCAAAATCAAGATAAAATAGCTGTTTTCAGCTTGCAAAACATACAAAATGCTGTTTTCAAGTATTAAAACTGTCATATTCATGTTTCTGTCGTGTATAATAGCTAATGTTGCTGAAAGCAAGATAAAAATGCTGTTTTAAGCATGCAAAAGCATACAAAACACCGTTTTCAAGTATATAAACTGTCATATTCATGTATATGTCGTATGTAATGGCTTATGTTTGCAATTAAAAGATAAAATAGCTGTTTTTATATTGCAAAAACATACAAAATGCTGTTTTCAAGTATTCAAACTGTCATATTCATGTATATGTCGTGTGTAATGCTTATGTTTTGAAAAATCAAGATAAAATATCTGTTTTCAGCTTGCAAAAACATACAAAAATGCTGTTTTCAAGTATTTAAACTGTCATATTCATGTTTCTGTCGTGTATAATAGCTAATTTTGGTGAAAGCAAAATAAAAATTCTGTTTTAAGCATGCAAAAGCATACAAAACACCGTTTTCAAGTATTTAAATAGTCATATTCATGTTTTTTGTCGTGTATAATAGCTAATGTTGGTGAAAGCATGATAAAAATGCTGTTTTTAAGCATGCAAAAAGCATACAAAACACCGTTTTCAAGTATTTAAACTGTCATATTCATGTATATGTCGTATGTAATGGCTTATGTTTGCAATTAAAAGATAAAATAGCTGTTTTTATATAGCAAAAAACATACAAAATGCTGTTTTCAAGTATTCAAACTGTCATATTCATGTATATGTCGTGTGTAATGGCTTATATTTGAAAAATCAAGATAAAATATCTGTTTTCAGCTTGCAAAAACATACAAAATGCTGTTTTCAAGTATTTAAACTGTCATATTCATCTTTCTGTCGTGTATTATAGCTAATGTTGGTGAAAGCAAGATAAAAATGCTGTTTTAAGCATGCAAAAGCATACAAAACACCGTTTTCAAGTATTTAAACTGTCATATTCATGTATATGTCGTGTAATGGCTTATGTTTGCAAAAATCAAGATAAAATAGCTGTTTTTCAGCTTGCAAAACATACAAAATGCTGTTTTCAAGTATTTAAAACTGTCATATTCATGTATATGTCGTGTAATGGCTTATGTTTGCAAAATCAAGATAAAATAGCTGTTTTCAGCTTGCAAAAACATACAAAAATGCTGTTTTAAAGTATTTAAACTGTCATATTCATGTTTCTGTAGTGTATAATAGCTAATGTTGGTGAAAGCAAGATAAAAATGCTGTTTTAAGCATGCAAAAAGCATACAAAACACCGTTTTCAAGTATTTAAATTGTCATATTCATGTTTTTTGTCGTGTATAAATAGCTAATGTTGGTGAAAGCATGATAAAAATGCTGTTTTAAGCATGCCAAAAGCATACAAAACACCGTTTTCAAGTATTTAAAACTGTCATATTCATGTATATGTCGTGTGTAATGGCTTATGTTTGCAAAATCAAGATAAAATAGCTGTTTTCAGCTTGCAAAAACATACAAAATGCTGTTTTCAAGTATTTAAACTGTCATATTCAAGTTTCTGTCGTGTATTATAGCTAATGTTGGTGAAAGCAAGATAAAAATGATGTTTTAAGCATGCAAAAGCATACAAAACACTGTTTTCAAGTACTTAAACTGTCATATTCATGTATATGTCGTATTGTAATGGCTTATGTTTGCAAAATCAAGATAAAATAGCTGTTTTCAGCTTGCAAAAAACATACAAAATGCTGTTTTCAAGTATATAAACTGTCATATTCATGTATATGTCGTGTGTAATTGCTTATGTTTGCAAAATCAAGATAAAAATAGCTGTTTTTTAACTTGCAAAAACATAAAAAATGCTGTTTTCAAGTATTTAAACTGTCATATTCATGTATATGTCGTGTGTAATGGCTTATGTTTGCAAAAATCAAGATAAAATAGCTGGTTTTCAGCTTGCAAAAACATACAAAAATGCTGTTTTCTAGTATTTAAACTGTCATATTCATGTATATGTCGTGTGTAATGGCTTTATGTTTGCAAAATGAAGATAAAATAGCTGTTTTTCAGCTTGCAAAAACATACAAAATGCTGTTTTCAAGTATTTAAAACTGTCATATTCATGTATATGTCGTGTGTAATTTCTTATGTTTGCAAAATCAATAAAAAATAGCTGTTTTTAGCTTTCAAAAACATACAAATTGCTGTTTTCAAGTATTTAAACTGTCATATTCATGTTTCTGGCGTGTATTATAGCTGATGTTGGTAAAAGCAAGATAAAAATGCTGGTTTTAAGCATGCAAAAGCATACAAAACACCGTTTTCAAGTATTTAAACTGTCATATTCATGTATATGTCGTGTGTAATGGCTTATGTTTGCAAAATCAAGATAAAATAGCTGTTTTCAGCTTGCAAAAACATACAAAATGCTGTTTTCAAGTATTTAAACTGTCATATTTATGTATATGTCGTGTGTAATGGCTTATGTTTGCAAAATCAAGATAAAATAGCTGTTTTCAGCTTGCAAAAACATACAAAATGCTGTTTTAAAGTATTCAACTGTCATATTCATGTATATTTCGTGTGTAATGGCTTATGTTTGCAAAATCAAGATAAAATAGCTGTTTTCAGCTTGCAAAAACATACAAAAATGCTGTTTTTAAGTATATAAACTGTCATTATTCATGTTTCTGTCGTGTATAATAGATAATGTTGGTGAAAGCAAGATAAAAATGCTGTTTTAAGCATGCTAAAGCATACAAAACACCGTTTTCAAAGTATTTAAACTGTCATATTCATGTTTATGTCGTGTATAATAGCTAATTTTGGTGAAAGCAAGATAAAAATGCTGTTTTAAGCATGCAAAAGCATACAAAAAAACCGTTTTTCAAGTATTTAAATTGTCATATTCATGTTTTTGTCGTGGTATAATAGCTAATGTTGGTGAAAGCATGATAAAAATGCTGTTTTAAGCATGCAAAAGCATACAAAAACACCGTTTTCAAGTATTTAAACTGTCATATTCATGTATATGTCGTGTGTAATGGCTTATGTTTGCAAAATCAAGATAAAATAGCTGTTTTCAGCTTGCAAAAACATACAAAATGCTGTTTTCAAGTATTTAAACTGTCATATTTATGTATATGTCGTGTGTAATGGCTTATGTTTGCAAAATCAAGATAAAATAGCTGTTTTCAGCTTGCAAAAACATACAAAATGCTGTTTTCAAGTATTTAAACTGTCATATTCAAGTTTCTGTCGTGTATTATAGCTAATGTTGGTGAAAGCAAGATAAAAATGCTGTTTTAAGCATGCAAAAGCATACAAAACACCGTTATCAAGTATTTAAACTGTCATATTCATGTATATGTCGTATGTAATGGCTTGTGTTTGCAAAATCAAGATAAAATAACTGTTTTCAGCGTGCAAAAACATACAAAATGCTGTTTTCAAGTATTTAAAACTATCAAATTCATGTATATTGTCGTGTGTAATGGCTTTTGTTTGCAAAATCAAGATAAAATAGCTGTTTTCAGCTTGCAAAAACATACAAAATGCTGTTTTCAAGTTGTTTTCAAGTATTTAAACTGTCATATTCATGTTTCTGTCGTGTATTATAGCTAATGTTGGTGAAAGCAAGATAAAAAAGCTGTTTTAAGCATGCAAAAGCATACAAAACACCGTTTTCAAGTATTTAAACTGTCATATTCATGTATATGTCGTATGTTATGGCTTATGTTTGCAAAATCAAGATAAAATAGCTGTTTTCAGCTTGCAAAAATATACAAAATGCTGTTTTCAAGTATTTAAACTGTCATATTCATGTATATGTCGTGTAATGGCTTATGTTTGCAAAATCAAGATAAAATAGCTGTTTTCAGCTTGCAAAAACATACAAAATGCTGTTTTCAAGTATTTAAACTGTCATATTCATGTTTCTGTAGTGTATAATAGCTAATGTTGGTGAAAGCAAGATAAAAATGCTGTTTTAAGCATGCAAAAGCATACAAAACACCGTTTTCAAGTATTTAAACTGTCATATTCATGTTTCTGTCGTGCATAATAGCTAATTTTGGTGAAAGCAAGATAAAAATGCTGTTTTAAGCATGCAAAAGCATACAAAACACCGTTTTCAAGTATTTAAATTGTCATATTCATGTATATGTCGTGTGTAATGGCTTATGTTTGCAAAATCAAGATAAAATAGTTGTTTTCAGCTTGCAAAAACATACAAAATGCTGTTTTCAAGTATTTAAACTGTCATATTCATGTTTCTGTCGTGCATAATAGCTAATTTTGGTGAAAGCAAGATAAAAATGCTGTTTTAAGCATGCAAAAGCATACAAAACACCGTTTTCAAGTATTTAAATTGTCATATTCATGTATATGTCGTATGTAATGGCTTATGTTTGCAAAATCAAGATAAAATAGCTGTTTTCAGCTTGCAAAAACATACAAAATGCTGTTTTCAAGTATTTAAATTGTCATATTCATGTATATGTCGTGTGTAATGGCTTATGTTTGCAAAATCAAGATAAAATAGCTGTTTTCAGCTTGCAAAAACATACAAAATGCTGTTTTCAAGTATTTAAACTATCATATTCATGTTTCTGTCATGTATAATAGCTAATGTTGGTGAAAGCAAGATAAAAATGCTGTTTTAAGCATGCAAAAGCATACAAAACACCGTTTTCAAGTATTTAAACGGTCATATTCATGTATATGTCGTGTGTAATGGCTTATGTTTGCAAAATCAAGATAAAATAGCTGTTTTCAGCTTGCAAAAACATACAAAATGCTGTTTTCAAGTATTTAAACTGTCATATTGATGTATATGTCGTGTGTAATTGCTTATGTTTGCAAAATCAAGATAAAATAGCTGTTTTCAGATTGCAAAAACATACAAAATCATATTTTCAAGTATTTAAATTGTCATATTCATGTGAAAGCAAGATAAAAATGCTGTTTTAAGCATGCAAAAGCATACAAAACACCATTTTCAAGTATTTAAACTGTCATATTCATGTTTCTGTCGTGTATAATAGCTAATGTTGGTGATAGCAAGATAAAAATGCTGTTTTAAGCATGCAAAAGCATACAAAACACCGTTTTCAAGTATTTAAACTGTCATATTCATGTTTCTGTCATGTATAATAGCTAATTTTGGTGAAAGCAAGATAAAAATGCTGTTTTAAGCATGCAAAAGCATACAAAACACCGTTTTCAAGTATTTAAACTGTCATATTCATGTATATGTCGTGTAATGGCTTATGTTTGCAAAATCAAGATAAAATAGCTGTTTTCAGCTTGCAAAAACATACAAAATGCTGTTTTGAAGTATCTAAACTGTCATATTCATGTTTCTGTCGTGAAAAATAGCTAATGTTGGTGAAAGCAAGATAAAAATGCTGTTTTAAGCATGCAAAAGCATACAAAACACCGTTTTCAAGTATTTAAACTGTCTTATTCATGTATATGTCGTATGTAATGGCTTGTGTTTGCAAAATCAAGATAAAATAATTGTTTTCAGCGTGCAAAAACATACAAAATGCTGTTTTCAAGTATTTAAACTGTCAAATTCATGTATATGTCGTGTGTAATAACTTATGTTTGCAAAATCAAGATAAAATAGCTGTTTTCAGCTTGCAAAAACATACAAAATGCTGTTTTCAAGTATTTAAACTGTCATATTCATCTTTCTGTCGTGTATTATAGCTAATGTTGGTGATAGCAAGATAAAAATGCTGTTTTAAGCATGCAAAAGCATACAAAACACCGTTTTCAAGTATTTAAATTGTCATATTCATGTATATGTCGTGTGTAATGGCTTATGTTTGCAAAATCAAGATAAAATAGCTGTTTTCAGCTTGCAAAAACATACAAAATGCTGTTTTCAAGTATTTAAACTGTCATATTCATGTTTCTGTCGTGCATAATAGCTAATTTTGGTGAAAGCAAGATAAAAATGCTGTTTTAAGCATGCAAAAGCATACAAAACACCGTTTTCAAGTATTTAAATTGTCATATTCATGTATATGTCGTGTGTAATGGCTTATGTTTGCAAAATCAAGATAAAATAGCTGTTTTCAGCTTGCAAAAACATACAAAATGCTGTTTTCAAGTATTTAAATTGTCATATTCATGTATATGTCGTGTGTAATGGCTTATGTTTGCAAAATCAAGATAAAATAGCTGTTTTCAGCTTGCAAAAACATACAAAATGCTGTTTTCAAGTATTTAAACTGTCATATTCATGTTTCTGTCATGTATAATAGCTAATGTTGGTGAAAGCAAGATAAAAATGCTGTTTTAAGCATGCAAAAGCATACAAAACACCGTTTTCAAGTATTTAAACTGTCATATTCATGTATATGTCGTGTGTAATGGCTTATGTTTGCAAAATCAAGATAAAATAGCTGTTTTCAGCTTGCAAAAACATACAAAATGCTGTTTTCAAGTATTTAAACTGTCATATTGATGTATATGTCGTGTGTAATTGCTTATGTTTGCAAAATCAAGATAAAATAGCTGTTTTCAGATTGCAAAAACATACAAAATCATATTTTCAAGTATTTAAATTATCATATTCATGTGAAAGCAAGATAAAAATGCTGTTTTAAGCATGCAAAAGCATACAAAACACCATTTTCAAGTATTTAAACTGTCATATTCATGTTTCTGTCGTGTATAATAGCTAATGTTGGTGATAGCAAGATAAAAATGCTGTTTTAAGCATGCAAAAGCATACAAAACCGTTTTCAAGTATTTAAACTGTCATATTCATGTTTCTGTCATGTATAATAGCTAATTTTGGTGAAAGCAAGATAAAAATGCTGTTTTAAGCATGCAAAAGCATACAAAACACCGTTTTCAAGTATTTAAACTGTCATATTCATGTATATGTCGTGTAATGGCTTATGTTTGCAAAATCAAGATAAAATAGCTGTTTTCAGCTTGCAAAAACATACAAAATGCTGTTTTCAAGTATGTAAACTGTCATATTCATGTTTCTGTCGTGAAAAATAGCTAATGTTGGTGAAAGCAAGATAAAAATGCTGTTTTAAGCATGCAAAAGCATACAAAACACCGTTTTCAAGTATTTAAACTGTCATATTCATGTATATGTCGTATGTAATGGCTTGTGTTTGCAAAATCAAGATAAAATAATTGTTTTCAGCGTGCAAAAACATACAAAATGCTGTTTTCAAGTATTTAAACTGTCAAATTCAAGTATATGTCGTGTGTAATAACTTATGTTTGCAAAATCAAGATAAAATAGCTGTTTTCAGCTTGCAAAAACATACAAAATGCTGTTTTCAAGTATTTAAACTGTCATATTCATCTTTCTGTCGTGTATTATAGCTAATGTTGGTGAAAGCAAGATAAAAATGCTGTTTTAAGCATGCAAAAGCATACAAAACACCGTTTTCAAGTATTTAAACTGTCATATTCATGTATATGTCGTGTAATGGCTTATGTTTGCAAAATCAAGATAAAATAGCTGTTTTCAGCTTGCAAAAACATACAAAATGCTGTTTTAAAGTATTTAAACTGTCATATTCATGTTTCTGTAGTGTATAATTGCTAATGTTGGTGAAAGCATGATAAAAATGCTGTTTTAAGCATGCAAAAGCATACAAAACACCGTTTTCAAGTATTTAAACTGTCATATTCATGTATATGTCGTGTGTAATGGCTTATGTTTGCAAAATCAAGATAAAATAGCTGTTTTCAGCTTGCAAAAACATACAAAATGCTGTTTTCAAGTATTTAAACTGTCATATTCAAGTTTCTGTCGTGTATTATAGCTAATGTTGGTGAAAGCAAGATAAAAATGATGTTTTAAGCATGCAAAAGCATACAAAACACTGTTTTCATGTATATGTATATGTCGTATGTAATGGCTTATGTTTGCAAAATCAAGATAAAATAGCTGTTTTCAGCTTGCAAAAACATACAAAATGCTGTTTTCAAGTATTTAAACTGTCATATTCATGTATATGTCGTGTGTAATGGCTTATGTTTGCAAAATGAAGATAAAATAGCTGTTTTCAGCTTGCAAAAACAAACAAAATGCTGTTTTCAAGTATTTAAACTGTCATATTCATGTATATGTCGTGTGTAATGGCTTATGTTTGCAAAATCAATAAAAAATAGCTGTTTTTAGCTTTCAAAAACATACAAATTGCTGTTTTCAAGTATTTAAACTGTCATATTCATGTTTCTGGCGTGTATTATAGCTGATGTTGGTAAAAGCAAGATAAAAATGCTGTTTTAAGCATGCAAAAGCATACAAAACACCGTTTTCAAGTATTTAAACTGTCATATTCATGTATATGTCGTGTGTAATGGCTTATGTTTGCAAAATCAAGATAAAATAGCTGTTTTCAGCTTGCAAAAACATACAAAATGCTGTTTTCAAGTATTTAAACTGTCATATTTATGTATATGTCGTGTGTAATGGCTTATGTTTGCAAAATCAAGATAAAATAGCTGTTTTCAGCTTGCAAAAACATAAAAAATGCTGTTTTCAAGTAATCAACTGTCATATTCATGTATATGTCGTGTGTAATGGCTTATGTTTGCAAAATCAAGATAAAATAGCTGTTTTCAGCTTGCAAAAACATACAAAATGCTGTTTTTAAGTATTTAAACTGTCATATTCATGTTTCTGTCATGTATAATAGATAATGTTGGTGAAAGCAAGATAAAAATGCTGTTTTAAGCATGCAAAAGCATATAAAACACCGTTTTCAAGTATTTAAACTGTCATATTCATGTTTCTGTCGTGTATAATAGCTAATTTTGGTGAAAGCAAGATAAAAATGCTGTTTTAAGCATGCAAAAGCATACAAAAAACCGTTTTCAAGTATTTAAATTGTCATATTCATGTTTTTGTCGTGTATAATAGCTAATGTTGGTGAAAGCATGATAAAAATGCTGTTTTAAGCATGCAAAAGCATACAAAACACCGTTTTCAAGTATTTAAACTGTCATATTCATGTATATGTCGTGTGTAATGGCTTATGTTTGCAAAATCAAGATAAAATAGCTGTTTGCAGCTTGCAAAAACATACAAAATGCTGTTTTCAAGTATTTAAACTGTCATATTTATGTATATGTCGTGTGTAATGGCTTATGTTTGCAAAATCAAGATAAAATAGCTGTTTTCAGCTTGCAAAAACATACAAAATGCTGTTTTCAAGTATTTAAACTGTCATATTCATGTTTCTGTCGTGTATTATAGCTAATGTTGGTGAAAGCAAGATAAAAAAGCTGTTTTAAGCATACAAAACACCGTTTTCAAGTATTTAAACTGTCATATTCATGTATATGTCGTGTGTAATGGCTTATGTTTGCAAAATCAAGATAAAATAGCTGTTTGCAGCTTGCAAAAACATACAAAATGCTGTTTTCAAGTATTTAAACTGTCATATTTATGTATATGTCGTGTGTAATGGCTTATGTTTGCAAAATCAAGATAAAATAGCTGTTTGCAGCTTGCAAAAACATACAAAATGCTGTTTTCAAGTATTTAAACTGTCATATTTATGTATATGTCGTGTGTAATGGCTTATGTTTGCAAAATCAAGATAAAATAGCTGTTTTCAGCTTGCAAAAACATACAAAATGCTGTTTTCAAGTATTTAAACTGTCATATTCATGTTTCTGTAGTGTATAATAACTAATGTTGGTGAAAGCAAGATAAAAATGCTGTTTTAAGCATGCAAAAGTATACAAAACACCGTTTTCAAGTATTTAAACTGTTAAGTTAAACCGAGACTTGGTTAAATTACTCTGATACTGATGAGCTTTTGTCAATACCTCATTATAATTTATTTAGAAGTGACAGAGAAAGCAGAGGAGGCGGTGTGGGAATATACATTAAATCAAATTTACTAAAGTTTGTAGTGCAATCTGATGAACAGTTCAATTCTATTAGTCAATCTCTGGAACAACATTGGATTACATTGAAACTTAAAACAAAAACAATCTCAATCGGAATTTTATATCGACCACCTTTAGCCAATATAAATGATTTTAATATTAGTTTAGAAAATTCTTTGAGTCATTTTTTTCCACAAAGCGACTATCTGCTTTGTTTGGGTGACGTAAATATAAACATGCTAAATATTAATAGTAATGCATTTCGCTTGTTTACTAATCTACTTGATGAGTTTGGCTTAGCTCAGATCGTAGTTGACCCCACACGAGTGACAAATATTTCCGAGACATTAATTGACGTCGTTTTGACATCTGATATTGAAGTTTGTTCCGAAGTAACCAATACTATCTTACCAAATATCTCTGATCATATGTTGATTTGCTTTGATTTTTATACTGATTACAATACAAATAAGACAAATACAATTAATGTGAGGGATTTTAAAAACGCAAATTATAATCAATTTAAAGAATCTCTAGATGCGATATGTTGGAATGAATTTTATGAGTGTGATGATATAAATAACAAGCTTTCAATATTTAATACTAATATTCTAAACCTATTTAACACATATATGCCTGAAATAACTTTAAGAGTGCGCAAACCACCCTCGCCATGGATAACAGATGTTATTAAAGTTATGATAAAACATAGAAAAAATGCCTTTGCTCAATTCAGGAGAACAAGAAGTCAAACTCATTGGGAATACTATAAATCGCTTCGAAATTTGGTCACCAAATCAATACGGTTAGAGAAACAAGCGTATTTACAATATAAAATTAATCGTAATAAATCAAACTTATGGAACTCATTGAAAGAATTTAATATCAATGTCAAACAAACAATTACAATACCTGAAACATTATCAGATGCAAATGCTATCAATAACCATTTTCTAAATATCTCCAACATACCTACTTTATCTGATGACATTCTACACTTTTATACCAATAATAAATTTTCAAACGATTTGTTCTCTTTTCACACTGTTTCAAAAGATGAAATTCTCAAAATTTTTAATACCATTAAAACACAAGCAATGGGTTCCGATAACATAAATTTAAAAATGTTGAAATTGATTATCCCTGAGTTATTACCTCAACTAACTAATATAATCAATTCTTGCCTCTTATCTGGTATAGTGCCAGATATCTGGAAAACTGCAATAGTAAAACCTCTTCCTAAATGCAAAAATCCTGCTACGTACAATGATCTCAGGCCCATCAGCATTTTGCCAACGTTATCAAAAATTTTAGAAAAAGTTATGTACAATCAAATATTCACCTTCGTAAACAGATTGCATATTCTACCAGATACACAATCGGGATTTAGACCGGGTTACAGCACAACAACTGCTCTCCTGAAAATAACTGATGACATTGTACGTAACATTGATAATAACAAAATGACTATCCTTGTTCTCCTGGACTTCAGCAAGGCATTCGATACAATAAATCATTCGCTTTTAATAGCAAAACTCAAATATCTTGGATTTGATACACATAGTCTTAATTTAATATCTAATTATTTTCACAATAGATGCCAACATGTTAAACTACCAAATCAGTTATCCGAAAATCTATATATTTCCAAAGGCGTAGCGCAAGGATCAATATGTGGGCCATTATTCTTTTCGCTCTATACATTTGATCTCCATGAACACATCCATTTTTCAGACATACATGTTTATGCTGATGACACACAAATTTACTTTCCATTTGAAGCAATTGATTATAATAACGCAGTCACAAAAATTAATAAGGATTTAGACAGTATAGCGAATTACGCAAAATCACATTGCTTAGTTCTAAATGAAAGCAAATCGGCAATTATGTTATTCGGAAATAAAAATTCTAGAAAATATCTAATTGATAATGACTTAATTAATGTTCAAGTAAACGGTGTGAAACTAAAATTCCGGTCAACTTATAAGAACCTAGGGCTCATATTAGACACTGAATTAAGATTTACTGAATATGTTACACTGCTAATAAGAAAAGCTTATTTAGCCCTAAAAAAATTATTTATGAATCGCTTTGTTCTGTCTCAAAAACTTAGACAGATACTCACCGACTCGCTTGTGCTTTCTGTGTTTAACTATTGTGATACTATTTACGGTCCTTTTCTAACATTGTATGATTCTAAACGTATACAGAAAGTACAAGCTTGTTGTGTGCGATTTATCTTTGGGTTAAGAAAGTACGATTCCATCAGTACCAGATTTCATCAACTAGGTTGGTTAAATATGCACAATAGAAGATTTCACCATTTAGCATGTATGATTCATCGCATCATCATTTCTAATGCTCCATCGTATCTAGCTAATAAAATATCGTTTCGTTCTAAAGTCCATGACAAAAATTTGAGGGACAAATTTAATATTCACATTCCTAATCATCGCACCGCTGTTTTCAAACGTTGTTTCAGTTATAATTGTTCATTCATTTATAACCAAGTTCCGGACAAATTCAAGCAATTAAAAATCGTACAATTTTCTATAAACTTTAAACATTACTTACTTCAAAAACAATAATATTTCATCCTTCAGTTCCCGCATTTGCTCAGTTAGTTTTCTCATTCTAATAATAATAACATTTTGTATTATATTTTATTAAGATTATCATGTTCGAACTCAGACCATTTTTAATTGTTCACTGAACTGTAAAGGTTAAGTGTAAGAACAGCCTCGGCTGAACTATCGCCAAATAAAGTTATATTATTATTATTATTATTATTATTATTATATTCATGTTTCTGTCGTGCATAATAGCTAATTTTGGTGAAAGCAAGATAAAAATGCTGTTTTAAGCATGCAAAAGCATACAAAACACCGTTTTCAAGTATTTAAATTGTCATATTCATGTATATGTCGTGTGTAATGGCTTATGTTTGCAAAATCAAGATAAAATAGCTGTTTTCAGCTTGCAAAAACATACAAAATGCTGTTTTCAAGTATTTAAACTGTCATATTCATGTTTCTGTCGTGCATAATAGCTAATTTTGGTGAAAGCAAGATAAAAATGCTGTTTTAAGCATGCAAAAGCATACAAAACACCGTTTTCAAGTATTTAAATTGTCATATTTATGTATATGTCGTGTGTAATGGCTTATGTTTGCAAAATCAAGATAAAATAGCTGTTTTCAGCTTGCAAAAACATACAAATTGCTGTTTTCAAGTATTTAAATTGTCATATTCATGTATATGTCGTGTGTAATGGCTTATGTTTGCAAAATCAAGATAAAATAGCTGTTTTCAGCTTGCAAAAACATACAAAATGCTGTTTTCAAGTATTTAAACTGTCATATTCATGTTTCTGTCATGTATAATAACTAATGTTGGTGAAAGCAAGATAAAAATGCTGTTTTAAGCATGCAAAAGCATACAAAACACCGTTTTCAAGTATTTAAACTGTCATATTCATGTATATGTCGTGTGTAATGGCTTATGTTTGCAAAATCAAGATAAAATAGCTGTTTTCAGCTTGCAAAAACATACAAAATGCTGTTTTCAAGTATTTAAACTGTCATATTGATGTATATGTCGTGTGTAATTGCTTATGTTTGCAAAATCAAGATAAAATAGCTGTTTTCAGATTGCAAAAACATACAAAATCATATTTTCAAGTATTTAAATTGTCATATTCATGTGAAAGCAAGATAAAAATGCTGTTTTAAGCATGCAAAAGCATACAGAACACCGTTTTCAAGTATTTAAACTGTCATATTCATGTTTCTGTCATGTATAATAGCTAATTTTGGTGAAAGCAAGATAAAAATGCTGTTTTAAGCATGCAAAAGCATACAAAACACCGTTTTCAAGTATTTAAATAGTTATATTCATGTTTTTGTCGTGTATAATAGCTAATGTTGGTGAATGTATGATAAAAATGCTGTTTTAAGCATGCAAATGCATACAAAACACCGTTTTCAAGTATTTAAACTGTCATATTCATGTATATGTCGTGTAATGGCTTATGTTTGCAAAATCAAGATAAAATAGCTGTTTTCAGCTTGCAAAAACATACAAAATGCTGTTTTTAAGTATTTAAACTGTCATATTCATGTATATGTCGTGTAATGGCTTATGTTTGCAAAATCAAGATAAAATAGCTGTTTTCAGCTTGCAAAAACATACAAAATGCTGTTTTCAAGTATTTAAACTGTCATATTCATGTTTTTGTAGTGTATAATAGCTAATGTTGGTGAAAGCAAGATAAAAATGCTGTTTTAAGCATGGAAAAGCATACAAAACACCGTTTTCAAGTATTTAAACTGTCATATTCATGTTTCTGTCGTGTATAATAGCTAATTTTGGTGAAAGCAAGATAAAAATGCTGTTTTAAGCATGCAAAAGCATACAAAGCACCGTTTTCAAGTATTTAAATTGTCATGTTCATGTATATGTCGTGTGTAATGGCTTATGTTTGCAAAATCAAGATAAAATAGCTGTTTTCAGCTTGCAAAAACATACAAAATGCTGTTTTCAAGTATTTAAACTGTCATATTCATGTATATGTCGTGTGTAATGGCTTATGTTTGCAAAAACAAGATAAAATAGCTGTTTTCAGCTTGCAAAAACATACAAAATGCTGTTTTCAAGTATTTAAACTGTCATATTCAAGTTTCTGTCGTGTATTATAGCTAATGTTGGTGAAAGCAAGATAAAAATGCTGTTTTAAGCATGCAAAAGCATACGAAACACCGTTTTCAAGTATTTAAACTGTCAAATTCATGTATATGTCGTGTGTAATGGCTTATGTTTGCAAAATCAAGATAAAATAGCTGTTTTCAGCTTGCAAAAACATACAAAATGCTGCTTTTCAGTATTTAAACTGTCATATTCATGTATATGTCGTGTGTAATGGCTTATGTTTGCAAAATCAATAAAAAATTGCTGTTTTTAGCTTGCAAAAACATACAAAATGCTGTTTTCAAGTATTTAAACTGTCATATTCATGTTTCTGGCGTGTATAATAGCTAATGTTGGTGAAAGCAAGATAAAAATGCTGTTTTAAGCATGCAAAAGCATATATAACACCGTTTTCAAGTATTTAAACTGTCATATTCATCTATATGACGTATGTAATGGCTTATGTTTGCAAAATCAAGATAAAATAGCTGTTTTCAGCTTGCAAAAACATACAAAATGCTGTTTTAAAGTATTTAAACTCTCATATTCATGTATATGTCGTGTGTAATGGCTTATGTTTGCAAAATCAAGATAAAATAGCTGTTTTCAGCTTGCAAAAACATACAAAATGCTGTTTTCAAGTATTTAAACTGTCATATTCATGTTTCTGTCGTGTATAATAGCTAATGTTGGTGAAAGCAAAATAAATATTCTGTTTTAAGCATGCAAAAGCATACAAAACACTGTTTTCAAGTATTTAATCTGTCATATTCATGTATATGTCGTGTGTAATGGCTTATGTTTGCAAAATCAAGATAAAATAGCTGTTTTCAGCTTGCAAAAACATACAAAATGCTGTTTTCAAGTATTTAAACTGTCATATTCATGTTTCTGTCGTGTATAATAGCTAATGTTGGTGAAAGCAAGATAAAAATGCTGTTTTAAGCTTGCAAAAGCATACAAAACACCGTTTTCAAGTATTTAAACTGTCATATTCATGTATATGTCGTGTGTAATGGCTTATGTTTGCAAGATCAAGATAAAATAGCTGTTTTCAGCTTGCAAAAACATACAAAATGCTGTTTTCAAGTATTTAAACTGTCATATTCATGTTTCTGTCGTGTATAATAGCTAATGTTGGTGAAAGCAAGATAAAAATGCTGTTTTGAGCATGCAAAAGCATACAAAACACCGTTTTCAAGTGTTTAAACTGTCATATTCATGTTTCTGTCGTGTATAATAGCTAATGTTGGTGAAAGCAAGATAAAAATGCTGTTTTAAGAATGCAAAAACATACAAAACACCGTTTTCAAGTATTTAAACTGTCTTATTCATGTATATGTCGTGTGTAATGGCTTATGTTTGCAAAATCAAGATAAAATAGCTGTTTTCAGCTTGCAAAAACATACTAAATGCTGTTTTCAAGTATTTAAACTGTCATATTCATGTATATGTCGTGTGTAATGGCTTATGTTTGCAAATCAAGATAAAATAGCAGTTTTCAGCTTGCAAAAGCATACAAAACACCGTTTATAAGTATTTAAACTGTTATATTCATGTTTCTGTCGTGTATAATAGCTAATGTTGGTGAAAGCAAGATAAAAATGCTGTTTTAAGCATGCAAAAGCATACAAAACACCGTTTTGAAGTATTTAAACTGTAATATTCTTGTATATGTCGTGTGTAATGGCTTATGTTTGCAAAATCAAGATAAAATAGCTGTTTTCAGCTTGCAAAAACATACAAAATGCTATTTTCAAGTATTTAAACTGTCATATTCATGTTTCTGTCGTGTATAATAGCTAATGTTGGTGAAAGCAAGATAAAAATGCTGTTTTAAGCATGCAAAAGCATACAAAACACCGTTTTGAAGTATTTAAACTGTCATATTCATGTATATGTCGTGTGTAATGGCTTATGTTTGCAAAATCAAGATAAAATAGCTGTTTTTAGCTTGCAAAAACATACAAAATGCTGTTTTCAAGTATTTAAACTGTCATATTCATGTTTCTGTTGTGTATAATAGCTAATGTTGGTGAAAGCAAGATAAAAATGCTGTTTTAAGCATGCAAAAGCATACAAAACACCGTTTTCAAGTATTTAAACTGTCATATTCATGTTTCTGTCGTGCATAATAGCTAGTGTTGCTGAAAGCAAGATAAAAATGCTGTTTCAAGCATGCAAAAGCATACAAAACACAGTTTTCAATTATTTAAACTGTCATATTCATGTTTCTGTCGTGTATAATAGCTAATGTTGGTGAAAGCAAGCTAAAAATGCTGTTTTAAGCATGCAAAAGCAAAGCATACAAAACACTGTTTTCAAGTATTTAAACTGTCATATTTATGTATATGTCGTGTGTAATGGCTTATGTTTGCAAAATCAAGATAAAATAGCTGTTTTCAGCTTGCAAAAACATACAAAATGCTGTTTTCAAGTATTTAATCTGTCATATTCATATTTCTGTTGTGTATAATAGCTAATGTTGGTGAAAGCAAGATAAAAATGCTGTTTTAGGCATGCAAAAGCATACAAAACACCGTTTACAAGTATTTACACTGTCATATTCATGTTTCTGTCGTGTATAATAGCTAATGTTGGTGAAAGCAAGATAAAAATGCTGTTTTAAGCATGCAAAAGCATACAAAACACCGTTTTTAAGTATTTAAACTGTCATATTCATGTTTCTGTCATGTATAATAGCTAATGTTGGTGAAAGCAAGATTAAAATGCTGTTTTGAGCATGCAAAAGCATTCAAAACACCGTTTTTAAGTATTTAAACTGTCATATTCATGTTTCTGTCGTGCATAATAGCTAATGTTGGTGAAAGCAAGATAAAAATGCTGTTTTAAGCATGCAAAAGCATTCAAAACACCGTTTTTAAGTATTTAAACTGTCATATTCATGTTTCTGTCGTGTATAATAGCTAATGTTGGTGAAAGCTAGATAAAAATGCTGTTTTAAGCATGCAAAAGCATTCAAAACACCGTTTTTAAGTATTTAAACTGTCATATTCATGTTTCTGTCGTGTATAATAGCTAATGTTGGTGAAAGCAAGATAAAAATGCTGTTTTAAGCATGCAAAAGCATACAAAACACCATTTTCAAGTATTTAAACTGCCATATTCATATTTTTGTCGTGTATAATAGCTAATGTTGGTGAAAGCAAGATAAAAATGCTGTTTTAGGCATGCAAAAGCATACAAAACACCATTTTCAAGTATTTAAACTGCCATATTCATATTTCTGTCGTGTATAATAGCTAATGTTGGTGAAAGCAAGATAAAAATGCTGTTTTAAGCATGCAAAAGCATACAAAACACCGTTTTCAAGTATTTAAACTGTCATATTCATGTATATGTCGTGTGTAATGGCTTATGTTTGCAAAATCATGATAAAATAACTGTTTTCAGCTTGCAAAAACATACAAAATGCTGTTTTCAAGTATTTAAACTGTCATATTCATGTTTCTGTCGTGTATAATAGCTAATGTTGGTGAAAGCAAAATAAAAATGCTATTTTAGGCATGCAAAAGCATACAAAACACCGTTTACAAGTATTTAAACTGGCATATTCATGTTTCTGTCGTGTATAATAGCTAATGTTGGTGAAAGCAAGATAAAAATGCTGTTTTAAGCATGCAAAAGCATACAAATAACCGTTTCAAGTATTTAAACTGTCATATTCATGTATATGTCGTGTGTAATGGCTTATGTTTGCAAAATCAAGATAAAATAGCTGTTTTCAGCTTTCAAAAACATACAAAATGCTGTTTTCAAGTATTTAAACTGTCATATTCATGTTTCTGTCGTGTATAATAGCTAATGTTGATGAAAGCAAGATAAAAATGCTGTTTTAAGCATGCAAAAGCATACAAAACACAGTTTTCAAGTATTTAAACTGTCATATTCATGTTTCTGTCGTGTATAATAGCTAATGTTGGTGAAAGCAAGATAAAGATGCTGTTTTAAACATGCAAAAGCATACAAAACACAGTTTTCACGTATTTAAACTGTCATATTTATGTATATGTCGTGTGTAATGGCTTATGTATGCAAAATCAAGATAAAATAGCTGTTTTCAGCTTGCAAAAACATACAAAATGCTGTTTTCAAGTATTTGAACTGTCATATTCATATTTTTGTCGTGTATAATAGCTAATATTGGTGAAAGCAAGATAAAAATGCTGTTTTAAGCATGCAAAAGCATACAAAACACCGTTTTCAAGTATTTAAACTGTCATATTCATGTTTCTGTCGTGTATAATAGCTAATGTTGGTGAAAGCAAGATAAAAATGCTGTTTTAAGCATGCAAAAGCATACAAAACACCGTTTTCAAGTATTTAAACTGTCATATTCATGTATATGTCGTGTGTAATGGCTTATGTTTGCAAAATCAAGATAAAATAGCTGTTTTCAGCT